>JAQJVK010000025.1:1635103-1922603 GCA_035578135.1 Flexamia atlantica | reverse complement strand
ATAATCCCCACTTTGTAAGGAGATTATTTGCCTTGTGTTTTGAACCAATAGCTTTAGTTCAATTAAATTAGGTGCTCGTTATATGAGCCTCTATACTTTGAAGTCGGCTCGAAATTAATTATGAGAATTCGACTGACTTTAAATGTAAATTCAACCAATAGATCTTAAATTATTTTATTTAATTTTTTTAATAAAATTAATGTATTCTAGTATTTTAATGTGGCCCCTTAGATTTTCTTACAATCAAATTAATATGACATTAGTGCAAATAAGTTGTACTCATAAACTTTTAAGAATTATAATAACTTTATACGAATTTTAATAATTATATTTTATTTAAGATAAATGCAGGTATTCCAACTGAAGATTTAACACAAAGAAATACAAAAAGTTTCTTGTGAGCAAAGATAGGATTTAACAAAAGTGACAAGCAATCTTCAATAACGATAGTATTTATTTAAGTAGTAATGTAATCTACCTACGATCTACGAAAGCTTGGTCTTGATACAGTTCTGCATCAGGCAGTTTCCCTCGTCTTTCTTTCTTCTCAAAGAACTTTGCCACTGATGGTCTTGGGTCGAAAAAAGCTGTCCCAACTCCGTTCCAAGCGAGGTGCATTCTAGAGTTGAGAGCTTCCTGTGACAGGCCAGATTGTTTGTTTGGCTTAAAAGCCTACTGATACTGCCCTTTCTGACACTGTGCAGTGAAGAGAAATATACGACTGCACCAACTTTCTTAAGACCGAGTAATGTTTACCTTCAAAAAGTGGTAAAACTTTCGAGTAGATGATGTCATTTAGACGAAGCAGGGAGTTTTTGAGTTGCTGAGGATACTCTAAAAGATTTACACGAAGTTATTCTTAAAAGTAGATTGGTAATTCCGATATATTAAAAATGTTAATTGTAAAAAAACTCCGTGAAAACCCATAGCCACTGGGCGACAACATCTTAGCACTGGGCGACATCTGTGTCGCCTAGTTAACATGTTATTTTATGCCCTGGAAACGGTCAATTTACTTGAACAAACGATCTGTAACAATTTACACATTAATCCAGAAAAATCTAATTGCTTGTTTTTTCCAGCCCTCATGATTGATTTTGAACTTTTCCTTTTTATCAGGAAGCAATATCTCGGATTGATATTCGATAACAAACTTTCGTGGTCGCAACATATTAATACATTATGCGCAAAATGGTCTTCACAATTGTTTCTGCTATGTAGATTTACCAAATTCAAAAATTTATTTATTTCAAAATTATTTTATTCGTCACTCGATTCAATCAATCAAGACTTTCCTTGTCAAGACCATCTGACGGCGTTGTGCTCTGGGACTCGGCTTCCGGTACTCACGGCGTTGTGCTCTGGGACTCGGCTTCCGGTACTCACGGCGTTGTGCTCTGGGGCTCGGCTTCCGGTACTCACGGCGATGTGCTCTGGGGCTCGGCTTCCGGTACTCACGGCGTTGTGCTCTGGGACTCGGCTTCCGGTACTCACGGCGATGTGCTCTGGGGCTCGGCTTCCGGTACTCACGGCGTTGTGCTCTGGGGCTCGGCTTCCGGTACTCACGGCGTTGTGCTCTGGGACTCGGCTTCCGGTACTCACGGCGATGTGCTCTGGGGCTCGGCTTCCGGTACTCACAGCGTTGTGCTCTGGGACTAGGCTTCCGGTACTCACGGCGATGTGCTCTGGGGCTCGGCTTCCGGTACTCACGGCGATGTGCTCTGGGGCTCGGCTTCCAGTACTCACGGCGTTGTGCTCTGGGGCTCAGCTTCCGGTACTCACGGCGCTGTGCTCTGGGGCTCAGCTTCCGGTACTCACGGCACTGTGCTCTGGGGCTCAGCTTCCGGTACTCTTGGCGTTGTGCTCTGGGGCTCAGCTTCCGGTACTCACGGCGCTGTGCTCTGGGGCTCAGCTTACGGTACTCACGGCGCTGTGCTCTGGGGCTCAGCTTCCGGTACTCACGGCGTTGTGCTCTGGGGCTCAGCTTCCGGTACTCACGGCGCTGTGCTCTGGGGCTCAGCTTCCGGTACTCAAGGCGTTGTGCTCTGGGGCTCAGCTTCCGGTACTCACGGCACTGTGCTCTGGGGCTCAGCTTCCGGTACTCACGGCGTTGCGCTCTGGGGCTCAGCTTCCGGTACTCACGGCACTGTGCTCTGGGGCTCAGCTTCCGGTACTCACGGCGTTATGCTCTGGGGCTCAGCTTCCGGTACTCACGGCACTGTGCTCTGGGGCTCAGCTTCCAGTACTCACGGCGTTGTGCTCTGGAGCTCAGCTTCCGGTACTCGCGGCGTTGTGCTCTGGGGCTCAGCTTCCGGTACTCACGGCACTGTGCTCTGGGGCTCAGCTTCCAGTACTCACGGCGTTGTGCTCTGGGGCTCAGCTTCCGGTACTCACGGCGTTGTGCTCTGGGGCTCAGCTTCCGGTACTCACGGCGTTGTGCTCTGGGTCTCAGCTTCCGGTACTCACGGCACGGTGCTCTGGGGCTCAGCTTCCAGTACTCACGGCACTGTGCTCTGAGAATCAGCTTCCAGTACTCACGGCACTGTGCTCTGGGGCTCAGCTTCCGGTACTCACGGCGTTGCGCTCTGGGGCTCAGCTTCCGGTACTCACGGCGTTGTGCTCTGGGGCTCAGCTTCCGGTACTCACGGCGTTGTGCTCTGGGGCTCAGCTTCCGGTACTCACGGCACTGTGCTCTGGGGCTCAGCTTCCAGTACTCACGGCGTTGTGCTCTGGGGCTCAGCTTCCGGTACTCACGGCGTTGTGCTCTGGGGCTCAGCTTCCGGTACTCACAGCGTTGTGCTCTGGGGCTCAGCCTCGGTACTCACGGCGTTGCGCTCTGGGGCTCAGCTTCCGGTACTCACGGCACTGTGCTCTGAGAATCAGCTTCCAGTACTCACGGCACTGTGCTCTGGGGCTCAGCTTCCGGTACTCACGGCGTTGTGCTCTGGGGCTCAGCTTCCGGTACTCACGGCGTTGTGCTCTGGGGCTCAGCTTCCGGTACTCACGGCGTTGTGCTCTGGGGCTCAGCTTCCGGTACTCACGGCGTTGTGCTCTGGGACTCAGCTTCCGGTACTCACGGCGATGTGCTCTGGGGCTCAGCCTCCGGTACTCACGGCGTTGCGCTCTGGGGCTCAGCCTCCGGTACTCACGGCGTTGCGCTCTTGGGCTCAGCCTCCGGTACTCACGGCGTTGCGCTCTGGGGCTCAGCTTCCGGTACTCACGGCACTGTGCTCTGGGGCTCAGCTTCCGGTACTCTTGGCGTTGTGCTCTGGGGCTCAGCTTCCGGTACTCACGGCGTTGTGCTCTGGAGCTCAGCTTCCGGTAGTCACGGCGCTGTGCTCTGGGGCTCAGCTTCCGGTACTTACGGCGTTGTGCTCTGGGGCTCAGCTTCCGGTACTCACGGCGCTGTGCTCTGAGGCTCAGCTTCCGGTATTTACGGCGCTGTGCTCTGGGGCTCAGCTTCCGGTACTCACGGCGCTGTGCTCTGGGGCTCAGCTTCCGGTACTCACGGCGCTGTGCTCTGGGGCTCAGCTTCCGGTACTCACGGCACTGTGTTCTGGGGCTCAGCTTCCGGTACTCACGGCGCTGTGCTCTGGGGCTCAGCTTCCGGTACTCACGGCGTTGTGCTCTGGGGCTGAGCTTCCGGTACTCACGGCACTGTGCTCGTGGGCTCAGCTTCCAGTACTCACGGCGTTGTGCTCTGGGGCTCAGCTTCCGGTACTCACGGCACTGTGCTCTGGGGCTCAGCTTCCGGTACTCACGGCGTTGTGCTCTGGGGCTCACCTTCCGGTACTCACGGTGTTGTGCTCTGGGGCTCAGCTTCCGGTACTCACGGCGTTGTGCTCATGGTCTCAGCTTCCGGTATTTACGGCGTTGTGCTCTGGGGCTCAGCTTCCGGTACTCACGGCGCTGTGCTCTGGGGCTCAGCTTACGGTACTCACGGCGTTGTGCTCTGGGGCTCACCTTCCGGTACTCACGGCGCTGTGCTCTGGGGCTCAGCTTCCGGTACTCACGGCGCTGTGCTCTGGGGCTCAGCTTCCGGTACTCACGGCGTTGTGCTCTGGGGCTCAGCTTCCGGTACTCTCGTTGTTGTGCTCTGGGGCTCAGCTTCCGGTACTCACGGCGTTGTGCTCTGGGGCTCACCTTCCGGTACTCACGGTGTTGTGCTCTGGGGCTCAGCTTCCGGTACTCACGGCGTTGTGCTCATGGGCTCAGCTTCCGGTATTTACGGCGTTGTGCTCTGGGGCTCAGCTTCCGGTACTCACGGCGCTGTGCTCTGGGGCTCAGCTTACGGTACTCACGGCGTTGTGCTCTGGGGCTCACCTTCCGGTACTCACGGCGCTGTGCTCTGGGGCTCAGCTTCCGGTACTCACGGCGCTGTGCTCTGGGGCTCAGCTTCCGGTACTCACGGCGTTGTGCTCTGGGGCTCAGCTTCCGGTACGTGCTCTGGGGCTCAGCTTCCGGTACTCACGGCGCTGTGCTCTGGGGCTCAGCTTCCGGTACTCACGGCGCCGTGCTCTGGGGCTCAGCTTCCGGTACTCACGTTGTTGTGCTCTGGGGCTCAGCTTCCGGTACTCACGGCGCTGTGCTCTGGGGCTCAGCTTCCGGTACTCACGGCGCTGTGCTCTGGGGCTCAGCTTCCGGTACTCACGGCGCTGTGCTCTGGGGCTCAGCTTCCCGTGCGTTATTTTCGCGCGTTTTAAATTACAAAAAAGGGCTGATAGAATAATGACTGGAGTCAATAGGCGAACGTCTTGCCAAAAACTTTTCAAATCCTTAAGAATTTTGACTTTGGCATCGCAATACATTTTCCAGATCATAATATTCTATAAATTTAAATATTCGTCTTCCAATTAGGCGCTGATATTCATTACCATTTCACAAGAAATAGATTTCTACAAAGGCAAGATTCCTACAAGTAGATTTAGCTGCATATCTTCTTCAAAATATTGATCCTACATTTTATAACAAATTCCCCTCTATTGTACAAAATAAGATAACTTCTGCATCTTATAAAAAGCACTAATATAATAAATTCCTAGTGGAAAGGGCTTTTTACTGTCTATGAGTTTTTGGCTGGCTACTTTTAATTTTATACAGATGTTATATTTAGTTTTAAAACAAATGTATAATTTATTGTAATTATTTTTAAACTTACACTTGTAATACAATTTTATGAATTGTAAATTTTAAATGAAGAATTTGAATTTTAATCACGCTTCAATGTTCTCATAATCTCTCTTTTCAAGTATTGGCCGCTATTGCTTCTGCCTCCTCATCGTCTATGTATTATGATGCTTTCAATCATGCGCCTAAATTGGCTAACTTTTTTTATTATAATCCGTAACTAAGGATAATTTTTTATAAATTGTTTGGTTCTTAGTCATAGAGGTTTTTATTTGTGGTAATTTCAACTCACTAAATTCAATGTATTGCTATTGCTGTGTTTTTAATGATTTTGTCCACATTGATTTAATGGTCACATCGATCATAGTGTTTATTTATCAACATATCGTTTGCTTTTTGTGTTTTTGACGGCATGACAGCAACAATTTTCAAGACGATCTTTTCCGGTTAAAATAGTTTTTCCCAACCTGCTTCGTTTTGTCGCAATTTACTCATTATAATGAGGGAGTAAAAATAGTAGTTCATCTCCCAGCGGGAGTAAATTAGTTTCTTTGACTCCCGGCGAGAGAATAGTAAAATTATTGAAGTAGGTTACTGCAGTTTCAGGACTCAAGGTATCATTGTCAAATCTTATAAAACGTCAAAATTACATTGTAAATCACACAATTACACGAAAAATTCGTTTAATTAAATCGCGTGGCCGACCAAGACGGTACCAGAAGTTTTAATTGTAAAAATTTATATTTTATATTTATAATATATAAGTTTATGATGAGACACTGCTCACATTGAAGTTTACGTCTCGACTCGTAATTGAGTCTACTACAACACTTTCGTCATAAAACATTTTAGGAAAATCCAATAAATTACAAATTGGCTTAAGAATTATATCTTCCAGAAAGAATTAAAGATTCGTTATGAAAAAGTTAAATAAACTTTTAAAGAAAAACTCTTGTTATTGTTACTAATTGGCGTTAACTTTAAAAAACTCCAGTACAAAATTAGGCGTTGTAAATTGGTTGTTACTGACAACAAAGTTCTCAGTGCGCTATGTCAACTTGGGATCATAATCACAAGCTTAATTAGTTCAATTTATTTTAAGGCAAAATAATGGTATATTTTTTTATACTTTATTCATACGTCTCCACAATCTAACATGACAGTAATTTGCATCAAAATGTTAATCCATTGCCAACGATCTTTAACTACGGAATAACTGAAGATTTTTGTTGTTTCTAAGTACAATTTGATAAATAATTTTTAGTAAATGGTTAATATGCAGCTTGATGTTTTAAAATTATATTTAGTGCATCCTTGATAATATCTTTACATTTTATTTTACTTAAAAAGTCATAAAAACTGTTTGTTATTTTATTAGGTAGCAACTCACATAACTATTAGTTTCCTGATAGAATGTGTTCATGCAGTTAAGTCTTACATTTATAACAATTCAATTGACTTAATTAAATTTAAAAATACATCTCAATAAACGCTATTATCTGTCATTAAATATGGCCGTCATTAAATTTATAAATCTATATCTAATTCTGTAAGAATTTTTTTTTAATCAAAATTGTGAGAGTTTGACAGCTCGCAGGATGATGGGAGGTGGCTCAAATGAAAGGTCACGGTCCCAGGGGGTCGAGAAAAATAGCAGATTATTTCCAAATCTACCAGAAAATGAGAAATAATGAAAAATATCTTCCATTTAAAATGCATTGGGATTGAAAAACGTCTGCTTTGTTTACATTAAACATGTGGTGCTAATGCTTGATTCAAAGCCATATGGTAGATGGGATTTTTTTCAAAATGCAGCTAACTATGCACGTTCAATGTATTATAACCAAAAATATTTTAAATTTAGGATTTTCTGATTTTATAATAAGTAAGTAAGGGGTTGAGTTTTTTCATAATTTACAATTATAAAAAGTTAAATACGTTTGTTTAGTTTATGTTAAAACGATGCGGATTTAATACCAAACTAGGGGCCCCATGCGCAAATTGCGCATTTTAATATTGTGTTCGTTTGTGAGAAACTATAACCTAAAATTCGAAAAAAAATTAATTACCTTCTTTAAATTCACAATTATTAAAAAGTTAACCTGTTTAACTTGAAATTTAAATGTTACACTTTTTTTTAGAAGCTTAGCTGGGAAAACATACACTCATATTGTCCATCGTTCCCACACTATTTATTTGAATTTGATTGTCTCCTGGAAATAACTTCGCTCAACACTAGGATACCGCATGTGCTTTTCACGTTTGCCCTTACATAATCGTTAAGACGCTGAAAGTATATAGGTGGTACAATGTCGCTCTGCTGTTCAATATTTGTCTCTTAACAGTTATCTGTTCTTGCCGAAGGTTACGCTTGTTTTCCCTGATCCCTCTAATCTTGCCTTCTCAATTTTCTCTTTGGATTCTTCTTTTTTTCTTTTTCAGGATTCATAAATACAGGCCGAATAATGTAATAATTTCCTTTTATAAATTTACTTTCTAGCTGGAAACAACTTTGAACATTCAAGAAAACTATCGTCAAATGGAAATAAAAATAATGTGAATGTTCGTTTGAAATTTTGTATATGAATAAAATTAATAATTTACAACATTTGAGACATGTCAATATATGCCCATATCAAAGAGTGATTTACCCCGAATCAATAAAATTATCACATCTAAAAATTGTTCACTGTTCATAAGTTGTTCTTCGTAAATTTTCAGGGTATCTATTTTTGTTTACAATGTCACTGGTTGACAATTCGTCTGAAGGTAATCAGCTGTTAAATTACGATTTACGTTAAGCAAGTTGATCAGCACTGGACCGTTGAAAGCGCCCTCTAGAAATAAATCTTAGGCTTGGGGGTCGAAACCGAAAAAGAAATGCCTATTTTAACTATCTGTCGCAGGTGCGACGTTAGTTATAAGCTTACGTTATAAGCTTTAAAATGACACCTCGATCGTAAAAATCGGTTCAGTAGGACGCCTGAAAAAGGGATCTAACAGAAAAAAACCTTATTGTATTAAGTACATAGATGATCTATATATATATAATTACGTAAGGGAAAGTTTTGCGCCTAAACTGTGGGCGTTTGGAAGGTCGCAGGATGATGGGAGGGGGCTGAAATTGAAGCTCCCAATGCAGGGACTCGGCTAAAATACTGAAATTGCTTTAAACTTACTATAAAATGAGAAATAACGTAAAATAGCTGTCATTTAAAAACCATTGCGATGTAAAAAGGTCTGCTTTCTTTACTTAAAACCAAATGCTAGATATAATCAAAATTTTGTGGATCCAAAAGCCTATTTTCTGAGAAGGTATTTTGTACCACGGTAAAGACGGATAATGCTCAGGGACTACTAGCCCCTTCAAGCCTCTAGTTGCTCTATAACTTCAGAAATAGAATTCCGATCTTGACTATATTTTTTTGTGTTTGAAAAGTTTTTTTAAAATAGAACTGTATCTCACTTTTTTATTTTAATATGTTTATTGAAATTTGAAAAACAAATTTTCCCTTTTAATTTAAAGTGAAAGTTTATTCCTCAATAATATAAGTTTAGAGGAGCTTAATAAGGCTACAAAGCTAAATGTAATATGTTCTATAGGTCAAAGCTTATATGCACAAACATTTTATTCCAATTGGTCAACTATATTCAAAATAATTGCCTCAAACATATATACGCTAAAGCCGTTTTCTGAGGTTGGCTAGTTATTTTACTGTTTCATGGAGTAAAAACCTTATATAAGGGTAACCCTAAACAAAATTAAAGAAAAATAACTAGCGAACCGAGAAAATCTAAAGTAACAGTATTATAAGTTCTTTGTTTTTTTATTTATTTCTTTACCTGAAATATATACAATCTATAAATAAATTAAGATGTGGGTTATCGATTTAGTAAATTTACCGTGCAGTGATCGATATAAAGAGTAACTTTCTAGACACTGTTAGATTCATTGGTAAGAGTAAGGTACAGAAAAAAGATGTTACTGTGTAGTACGATGATGAAAGATTTTGATTGTTAAATGTTATGCTCTAATGATCAGCTGATTTATATATTGTCAAATTAAACTGGCCAGTTGAAACTGTAAGGAATCGCTGGAGATGAATAATTTTGTGGGTTGATGGCATAAGCTGTAAGTCACTTTTTTGGCAAAATATGGGTGTGTTCAGAAAATCGAGTTAAGATGGTAAAATCAGATGAGTTGAAACTCAAGTAATAAAAAAAAATAGCCCTTGCCCAAACCTGTTAAGTGTTTTTTTTGTAATATCAAAGATGACAAAAACTGTTAAGTCGGTTTAACATTAAACATTTTACTTAAATCCAATCATTGAAAGTTGGCAAAATTAGATAAGTATTAATTTATATCAATTTTTGTTACTTGTAAAAATATATCAATTTATCGTGTTTTGCCATCTGTTTAAACTACGAATGTGACACCAAACAATGGGGCAATTCTTGATAAGAATTGCATATCAATTTTTGCCATCTTATGTTAAGTTACAAATTAAACTTTTACAAGTAACCAAAAAACTGATATAATTACTTATCTAATTTTGCCATCTTATGTTAATTAATTTACAAATCGAGTCATGTGGCAGATGACAAAACATGATATCTAATGACATCACTTTAGAAAAATAATAATATTAAATTTGAATAAAAATGTAGAACCTTGATATTTTGTATACGTATAGCCAAATAACAGCTGCATAGTTTAATAAGAAAAATTGTTATAAATAATGTAAAACCTGATTTTTCCAAGCGAGCCAGACTTTAAAATTGCTCTCCTGAAAAGTTTACAAAAAGTGACTAATCAGCTTACGCCATCTACCCACAGAATCAATATATCAATATCAATATATATATATATATATATATATATATATATAGCTTTCTCCAGAGCCAGTTAACCGCTCTTTTTAGCATCCAGAACCAATTAACGGCTCCCAAAGAGCACATTTCTAGGTACACTTAACTGGACCTTCCAGAGCAAATTAACCGCTCCCTCTCCTCTTCCCCACCACAGCCCACTCTACCCCTCATGGCTTGCTCCAGTTAGGTGCTCCCGACTAAATAAGCAGGCTTGCAGGAAAGGGAATTTTTCTATCGCCCGCATCCCTTTCTCTTTTCCCGCCAAAACTGTTGTCACTGTTACTACTGCGTGAATCATTATGGACCACACCTATTCTCTTCCGGTTTGCACACCCGGTAGTATCTGGGTAATCGTCGGCCACTTGACTTTAGCTACAAAAAATGTATTAATTTTTATTTCCATAGAATTAGCACGGTCTTTAATTGTAAAATATTAAATGTATCAATGGGAAAAATCAATTAATTATGTACGATTTTTGTGTCAAAATGGGTAACCCATTAGATAAATTTACAGTTATTTTGAATTTCAAACGATTTCCCAATAAAAATATGTCATACAAAAATGCATTGCTGCCTACATAGAGTACATGTCATGTGTCACAGGTAAATTAGTATCGAAATTGAATCATATTAAGCCTTTTTGAGATAATTGCTGAAGCTAACATTCAAATATACAAAATAAATTTACTTGTTAAAAGTATTTTTTATTTTATGGCACATAATATTTTGAAAATAAGCTGTAAACTAGGTAGGCAACCCCAACACAGTGATAATTTAAGTTGGGGCTGTAAAAAATACTGACGTTTATTGTATGTGTCTAACCTGAACGGCATCAAGTTTGCCTTAATAAGTAGTTCCAACTAGGTTTTATTGCATTTTACTAGCCTCCAGGCCTTACTTGCAATCACCGAAATGTCTTATTACAATTTATTTCGTAATTTAGTTAAATAAAACACTAAGTATTGTGTCTCAGATTTGTTCAAAAATCAATTTAAACCTGTGAAAATAAGGGCTGTTATATAAGCTAAAACTCATTTAATATTAGCCCCACCGACATGGGATAGCTAGTATATGACTTCTTATTTTTATCTCTTTGATATTCAATTTAAAAATCAAGATTTTGTACCGAAAGTTGAAGTCATAGGTTTACTGTCACAAGAGCCACGGCCGGCGTCGCGTCGGCGCGGCGCGGCCGGCGGTAGTAGTGTCCACGTGACTCCCCCCCCCCGCCCGCGATCCCGCCGGCCTGTCAGCACTCAGCTGTCACCCAGAGATTGCTTCAGTCTATCTTAAAATGGAAACAACAATAATTATTTTTGATGTCGATGCTTTTTTCTATTTGACTTCAATCGGTTTTAAAGGTAGCTAACACTCCTGCTGTGGGGAGCGATTTTGTGAACTTTATAGAAGAGGAACAAAAAAAATTGTCATTATTTACTGGAAAACGAGCTTATAGTATTACTGAGTCATTGAAGTGAGCGGCCATTTTTTGTATTTAAGCCTCCTTATAAACTTCATAGTGGTGAACGTCTTTAAAGACGACTTGACGATTGACGCACCTTTTATATTCATGTAGCAGCAAACCTACACACCTATTTCCTATAATATTATTCTTGTTTAAAACGTCTCATCTTACAGGTGTTTATTTGGAAATGTATTTTAGATGTTTGAAAACATATACAGTGTGTTAATTTTTGTACAAACCTCGTAAAGTTTAGGGATTTTTAACATAACATTTAACAGTGATAGTATTATTATTAAACATACATTACGTATAGTTCATAGTGATTTTTAGTGGCAGTATTTTTGTGATTATGACGTTTTCACCTACGGTTTATCTCCTGCCTTTGCCATAATAGTCGGTTCAACGAATAGTGCTTTCCGCCGTATTCGCCCTCCTCCCCCGACGTTGTCGACCACTCAGGAAATAGGTGACATGCATGTTGTCCACAGTCTGTGTTTCAATAATAAATAAAAATATTTAATTAGCGTTTTTCGTAAGATTAACAAATTAATTATACTTTCGTTAAAAATAACTGTCTAAATACAATCAAAGCTCAATGTTTACTTTTTAATAACACTTTTGTTTTTCGAGATACGACCTCGGACTTTATAGCCATTATTGTTGTCCATATTCTTGTGATTAAAATGACGTTTAAATTGAATTTCTATTTTATACCGTTACCGAGATAAAGTCGTTTCGAGGCAAAGCGCTTCCCGCCATACTTGCCCCCCCCCTGGTGTACATTGTCGACTAGCTGGGAAATAGGCGACATGCGTGTTTTATATCCCAAAGCCCATATTAAAAAAACCGACAAAAATACTTGGTTACACCTTTTGTGACATCTACAAATTAATTCTACATTCGTTGAAAAACTGTCCAAATGTTAATTTTTGAATGATTTTTTTTAACTCGTTTATTATTTGAGATACGACCTCAGACCAAATACCCATCTTCGTTGCCTTTCTTTAAAAAAAAGCCTTTAGATATTAAAATTACGTTTTTACCTATTTTCTATTCTTTATCGTTTTCGAGATATCTGCGTTTTAACGCATGGCGTCCCCCGCCATGTTTGCCCCCTTTTCTCCAAGTTATCGACCACTAGGGAAAGAGGCGACATACGTAATTTTCATCACATCGGTCCATATTATAATAACCAACAATAGAATTGCGCTACACTTTCATGATGTTCGCATTATATCTAGCTTAACCCCCCTCAGCTCCTGTACAAATAAGGGAACTATTTACATCCGAAGCAGTCGGAGTGGAGTGAAAGTAATGAGTAGCCTACACTACAGCTGATAGTTCAAAATTTTATTGGCCTAAGATTTAAACAAATTATTTAATCAGCTGTCAATCTATAATTAGTTAGAGTAGGATTCACCTAAGTTGGCCAAAGACTAATCATCTCATCAAAAATTTTTATACAAATCACATTGAAAACATTATTGGTTACACATGGCGTTTGTTTACATTTCCTCCCAACTGTCAAATCGTCAAGTTGCGTTTGTTTACAATGTTGTGTATAGGTTATAGAATGTTTATAATATCGCCTATTTTTTGAATTTTCCAGTTTCATCCAACCTTTTTACATAACTGTGAAGTTTAATTTGAATCTATTTCTTGATTTACATGTATTTTAGTTAGTTAGTTTAGTTAGTTTAACTACTTGTTAATTTTTCCTAGGCCAATTTTAATAAGTTTTGACCGCAATATGAAACAATCTCTCTTGTCAGATGCTGACTTACAGCAAGTAGTACTTACTAATCGTAAACTCGCAATTTTTCTTTGTAAATATTATTTTAAAAGAAAATCTAAGGCTATTAATCATGCCGCATCCATGACACGCCCTCTCCCTTTTAAAAAATACTTTATTTGAGAAAGCACCTCAGTAATATTTTAAGTTGCGGGAGATAACTTTCAGATGCAATATTGCATCAGAACTTTCTCATTACTGCAAGTGCTATACTAAAACAGATGTTCGTTGACAATGTTTTCAGCACAGCTGGATTTTATGGTTAAGTTCGTAAAAAGATAATAGTTTGTTTACTTTCATTTTGGCCAACTTACGTGAATCCTACTCTAACATGTTTGAAACGCAGGCATTTTTAAAGAAAGGGATAATTTAATAACAGCTTAAAATTTTACAGTTCGCGCATTATATCTCCGGCTGACAGTCAGCTGGTTGCAAGGCGCGGGGAGGAGAGGGGGTACTTTTCTGATAACATTATTCTACAGTCCTGCTGTTTGTCATGCGCTGTGTTTACCAAAATCATATGTTTAAAATATCACATGATAAGGTTAGTAGCGTACTAGCCATAGCCGGAGATATTTTAATGCGCGAACTGTAATTCCCATATTGTTACTGGTTTATTTTTTTTTAATTGATTAGACAATTATTTAAGTTATTTCAGTTCATCTTTACAATATGATAATGTATTAAAAGTCATTAATCTGTATAATCAAATAAAATAGCCCAGCGTCAACGGATAGGCTTCTACCAAGTTTTATTTTTTTAATGAATCGCTATTTAATTTTTTTTTACAGATATATATAACCGTTATGGCTATGTTATTCAATAACAACAAAGCGTTTATCTACGACCATTGCAATAAGCACCAATTATGGTATTACAATAAACATTATAATGATATACATTAAAACACCAAAAACCAAGCAGTACTCTAATGACGACTTTAGAGTATTGGAGTCACTTTAGAGTACTGGTTCTAGACCAATGAGAGCTCGGCATTTGACGGAAGTAGTGTCATAATAACAATTACGCAATTCGCACATCACCTGATTGTTGCATTAAGATTCATGTTTGAGTTTACTTATGCCATCAGCTGATTGTTCCACAACGATTCATGGTTCAGTCTGCTTATTTGCCTATCCTCAAATTTTAGTTGACCTATTCCATCATTAGTATAAGTAATGAGTTTTGTTTAACTTCGGGAAAAATTTTGTCGTATATCGTAGATAAAATAGTGTATGCAACGATTGTATTAAGCCTTTAAGCCACTCGTGAGATATTTAGAACACTCGCTTCGCTCGTGTTCTAACTTACATCTCACTCGTGGCTTAAAGGCATTCATTATACAATCGTTGCATAAACTACTATTTTGACATCCAAAGCTACAATATGTTAACATCCATGAGCATAAGACAAGGTATTGAGGTGAACCTGAGCCGAAAACTTTTGTATATAACTTTTTAGGGATGAACTGAGGCACTCACTCGTATACCCGTTTAACAGTTCATAAAACATTGTACAGGGCACTAAAGATTCGATCGGAGCGTTAAACCGATTTAAGTTTATTCAGACACATTTTGACAAGTGTTGATTCATCAAAGTTAGTGCGCAATTGCGCATTACATTAAAAGTTTGATTTTATATCGAGTTTTTATTCATTTTTGATTCCAAAATTCCACAGACGTACCAACGTAGGTCGTAGAACCCGCAATGCTGCAAAACGAAGACAATACGTAAGAGTGTGTCAAACTAACGGACATCGCGAAGAGCAAAATGAAATTGAACGGAATTGATGGAATCGAAGTCAACAACGTACAAGTTTTGAGTTTGATTCACATCGAGCTGCATTCAAGTATAAAATAGCAATCAATACGTTTACAGGATCGTATCTGTTGTAAAATGGGTGTTGTGTGAGCACATTGCACGACATTAATTAAACTTAAAAAATAAAGCCCCTGTCTGGACTGTATTGCACCAGTAGTCTATTCAAGATACATCAGTTGTAGACTACCATCATCACTAGAACTACCGTATTCGTTGGTTGCCGATAGTTTTTTGAAAGTACAGTACATTTTTGAACTCATATCCAGGAATACAATAAACTTTTTTCGAAATAATATCATTTAGCGCAACAAAAGTTGTTCTGAATAAATTTATGCCTATAATAAAGATTCAGGGACTTCCATGATCAATGTCGATTAAAATGAACTGTTAAGTGAAAATATCTCCAGATTGGTCGAGGTGCTATTTTGCTCACAGAAAAGAAAACGATATTCAGGAATAATATCAAGCAACATTAAAAGAGTACCGCAATTACCTTGCTGTGAATTTGTTGGGATTCGAATTTTCGCTATCAGATTAACCAATTTCTGGGATTAACTACTCGATTCTAGTTGTAGTTATATTTGGTCGTTATTTTCCTTATTTTAGGGCAAACACTGGCCGGTATTTAACTTATGTCATGTTATAAAATGTACTCATTGTTTTTCTTGTTGAATAAATTGTAAACAAAACTATGGTACGTAAAAAAGTTGAATTTTTTGTGGTATTTCCTTTTGTCGTAAAAGTGTGGAGCATAGAAACCCAGAATACAGGTAAAAAGTACAGTATTGTGTTATTTTCTTGAATTCATAGACAACATAAACAAAATCATAGGCACCACTTTAAACAATAATAAATTACCCTTCATAAAATACTCCTCAGTTTAATGTTATTGCTAATCACTGAGTAAGAATTTAGGTGGAGACTGTGCTAACAACATTGTGTATCATTGTAACTAACCTTTATTTAGGTTAAAATAAAGTTCTCCATACTATGTTTTTGAAATAATTGTAGTCATTATCTATTTATTTCCCATCAAATTACAATATGGCAGATCCAAGATGGCGGCTGAAAATAGTACCCTTTCAAAATTCAGGACTATAGCTACCCAAAACTTAATCGAGGTAGTTTCAAGTCAATATTTCGAAACATTTAGATAAAAATGCTACCGAGTGGTTTTTTAAAAATAAATCCCGATGTTTAAAACACTGCTATTTTGAAACGTAATTTTAAGGGGTTTCTCGTGGCCCGCTTTTTCGATTTTGATTATGTCATTATACACATTTTTTTAACTTAATCCCGTTAAAAACGCTCGTGTTGCAATTTGTTCTTGATTAAACAGTATTTTTACTGGACTATAGCGTACTTTTCCATACAAACGGCTGGGGGCTGTTGTGACTTTGGTAAGGGGCATGATAATAAACTTGGATTTGTAGTACTTTTATTAAACCCTCCAATATTAATGTTTAATCGATAGCGGTTTGTATTAAAAAATTTAGGGTCAACCCCCCTCAAAAAACGCATCTGGGTATAGGGGAAGATATGACAAACACGCCAAAATTAGTGTTTCATTTGACCCGAACTCTTTAATTTTGTTTTGTTTTAAAGTTGTTGAACTGGCTGACACTTTCGGGGCACACGGTATAATCACCTTGTCCATGAATTTGAGTAGAATATTGTATTTAAATGTTGCGAACTAAAATTGTAAGAGAAAATAGGAACGATCAACAAATAAACCTCAATCTAAAAGTGGTATTATTATTTACAAAAAAAAATACTATACAGCTACAAGATGAACCTTAAGGTACATGTTTAAACAAAACAAAAACACGTTCACTGTTACTATAGCTTTCTTCGATGAGATATTACTCGTTCAATTCAAAAACAGCCTTGACACCTATAATATTAATCAAAGTTATTTACCTTTTGTAAATATGGCTTGAGGTGTCAAAAATACATTTCTTACGCTGTACGCGTTTCGGACTAACGACAGTCTATCTTCAGCAGCGTAGTTGTAGCCCCATTTTTCAATGGTTGTCGAAACAATTTTGCTAAAATTGCACATAAAAGTACAAGACACAGTACATTCACACGTACACTTAAAATACCGACACACACGAAACATATAATACCGCGGCATGCCGAACTAAAGGATCCGCACCGGAAACGCGTACAGCGTAAGAAACGTATTTTGACACCTCAAGGCATATTTACAAAAGGTAAATAACTTTGATTAGGCTAATATTACTCGTTGTTTAGCTAAGAAAAACGCACCGAAGACAATCCAAAATCGATTTTGCAATTTTTTTCAATATATGATGTATTTTTATTTGGTATATAAATAAAACACTGCAATTTTGGAAAGTGACAGAAATTCTGTTTGCATGTCCATTGCCATGGTATTTTTTTAAATGATTTAACTATCCGAAATTGGCTTAAAGCTTGTTGATCATGATAGGAATAATTCCGTTTCGTTTCCAAATCTATATACACCCCTTAACATTATGGCTCATTAGGCACGAGCTGTATGTATACTATAGTCAAATTTATAAGCAATTCCCCAATTCCAGATGTAATTCTGAATCGATCCTTTACCCCTTTCAGTTTGAAAACATGGTTGGAGCCTATTTCCATTGTACTTCATCGTCTCCAGCCGCTCTGGCTGGTTGATATGAGTATATCAGAGTTGTGTGGCTTGACAACAATAAATAAGCTGCTCTGCGCGAGAAGTCGGCCGATTTGGCTTGTTTATGCTTGACATTACATTGTCGTATGTAGGGCTCTTTCCTCGCCCTTGGCCGGTTTACATTGGTCGAGTCAGGTGACCGATTCTACTCCCAAGCCCAAGTTGCTCGATCAGCCAATTCCTAAAACAGGAAGGAGAGAAAAGAAGGGAGGATACGAAAGGAGGGAGGAGCTCATATTATATTCTCATATTCATTCTTGGTAGGGAGAGAATGAAAAAGAGAATAGAGGGGAGAAGGGAGGAAGGACGGGAGGTAGAGACGGAAGGAAGCAATGAACGGAGGAAGGATGGAAAGAGGGAAAGAACGGCGTAAAGCGGGATGGAATAAAATAATGGAATATCTGAATTTCGGATTTTATCTGAAAAAATTATTGGATCAACCTCTAGAATCTTTATACAATGCTAACTACTAAACCAGAGCAGGAGCTAACCGGTCATAAATTAACTAAGTGAAGTAGGAAAAATTACTCAAAGATTGAGTCTTACTGTTTCGCTTTCGATTCCCGTTTATTTCATTCACATGGGAAATGTGTTCTATATTTCGAAACGCTTTCGCGTGTGCCAAAGCGATGATCATATTTCTAAATTAGTTTGTCCTATTTCTTGTTTCAATGATTCAATTATTGTTTGGCCGAACCAATGGCAATCTTCAGTTTTGATAAATTTTAGTTGTATTTTTTTTATCCCTTGAAATTATTCTATAGGCATACACAGTTAAAAAATAGAATTTCGGATATTTAAATTGTTATGATGTACAGTATTTTTAACCTCTTAAGAGTAAATATCTTAAAACCCTTTCATCTAGAACCTATAAAGAGTTTGTGCCCAGTTTCAAAGTCCAAGCCTCACTTGGTTTTGAGAATTTGTGATTAATTAGTCAACGAAAAATTTGGCTTTCAAATGTATGGATACAAAATGTACAGTGGTGTTCCCTAGAAAAAAAATCATTGAACAAACAAATACCAGAATATAAACAGGTAATTTCTTTGAAATTACATGACACAGGGCCGCAACGAGGGGGGGGGGCAACGAGGACAGTTTTCCCCAGGCCCCCGGCTCCCAGGGCCCCTGAGGGGCTCCGGCCCCGCGGTAATTATACATGTTAGTATAAATACCACAATACCACTGCAGCGGGCAATTAAAACTTTTTTTGAAGAAAAAGCATACACACATTCAGGAAACAAATATAAAAAAATTAAGAAGATTTACTGGGCAGATCTTGCCGAGCTGCGTATTTATAATCCCCCTACGGACTCAGCCGGTGGCTGAGTCCAGTTGGGGATTGTTGTGCCCCGAGCGTCTACGGCCCTTTAGGTGTACAATCCCCTTACGGATTCAGCCGCTCGCGCTCGGCGCTGCTCTCGGGTCAAAAAGTTTAGGTACTGGAGTTTGAATTTAAACTACAACGTAACCAGTTGAGGTAGAAAAACACAAACGGCATCGTTATTTCATAAATTTAATTCTGCGTTTATCGATGTATGTTTAAAAATTTTTGTTTGGTTTTAAGAAAGTGTTTAGGCAGGTTGAATGAAATAAGTACGGTTTTTTTGGCGGTTTTCATACATTGGCACACTTAGAAAATTTATACAGTATAAACTACTAGTCCAATCGCTATAAAACTTTAATAGATTGTAGAAAATATGTTTTTACAACATGTTTACAAGTTTCAAATTTTTGCCGTTGCTAGAAAAATAGTTTTGCTATGATTTTTGTAAAGGTCTTTTATTTTGAGTCTGGATTGAAATATAAACTTCATACTTCTAACTTACAGTATACGGAAGAATGATATATAGCTAATATTTAGCAATATTGCCTACCTAAACCTAAACTTAAAAATAAATAAAGAGGGGCTTGGCTTGGATGCAGAAGTGCGTGAGATCGCTCCCTCGCGCCACGTAGGCCTACCTTGCAGGGAATTTCCCTGCGGCGCCGGCGCCGCGGCGGCCTGGCGATAGGATTCGGCCGTGGTGGGAGTTACCTACACACGGCACATCTTTTCTTTTGATTTCCCTAATTTTCCTTAAACATGTATATTTTAAGAAACAAAGGTCGATTCCATCAATATAGTTTTTTTGTGAGTTTCCTAAATGAAAACCCGAATCCTTGTTCAATTTTAATGAGAGTATTTTCAGTAGTAGTCTCCAACAGTCTGGGAAAAATGTTGAGGATGAGTTTGAAACCTGATATCTTAGGAGCGGATAATTCTATTGTACTAAAATAAAATAAAATAAAATTAAGGTCGTTTTAATACATGTCGTGGGATATACTTTTTTTTAAATCCAGAAGGCGGAACACGTTACAAACACCTTATAAGTAATTGGTGTCTTGTAGTTTCGCATTAAAACGTGAAGTTTAAACTAATTTACCGTTTGAAAAAATATATTTCTCTAACTTTAAAGGAGTGAGGAATGGCTTATAAAAACCGAATTACCTGAGTTTCAAAATTATATTTTATAAATCTTTTCCAATTTGCCGTTTATTTCTAAAAAGCGTGATTGTTGCTATTTAAAAATGAAAGTTATTAAACACATCATTATCGTTACTTACTTTTTAACGCTGAGTTACTGGATTACTGGTTAACCAGAATTACCAGTAAAACAATTATGTTTTACTACCTCTTTGAAAGTTTACTACTAGAGTTGACATGAATAAATCACTACAAATAATGTAAGACTATATTACTTACTGGGGACGTCAGACAGCTCAAAATTGACATAGTTCTGTTCAGAACATGTTTCGGTGTAATAACACCATCCTCAGCTGAGTACAGATGTGAGGTCGGAAATAATTATTTCCGACCCAGTAAGTAATATAGTCTTACATTATTTGTTCGCACAGCTCAGGGGCTAAACCATGGATGATAATAAATCACTACATCGGTACATTAGACTAATGGAAATTGTAGCCGTTGTTATTCTATTTTAATTGCATTGCACCGCACATCTATTAATTTTTCACATAGTTTATTTGCCTAAAAATTGCCGATATAAAAGATTAATAATGAACAATACATTTTTCACGCAGCCTAAAAAAAGGTGTCCGAGGTCTGCAGTGTTGCTTGAGCACAATAATTTAACTTTTTTCACTCAAAAAGATAGTTTTAGGGATGTAAACAAAATACTACTAGAAACTAAAAAGATAACGATTAAGATAATTTAACCAAGAAGATTTATGTTGGAACTCCTTATTGACAAATATATCTATAATGTGGGTGATCCCTCAAAGTAGGTTATTTGGTGTACCTGCCAAATAATTTTGTTTAATTTAAGAATTGTATTCTGAATAAATATGCGATAAGAACATAAAATAAATATGCGGTAACTTCCAATTTCCTGAATAATCAAAAATCTATCGTAAATAAAAATCCAGAGATTACCGCACGCTTCGCCACCGCTATATCCGCCTATATCGTGCTAACGCAGACAAAAAGCTATAAAAATTGTTAACATTAATATTTCTAGTAATTATTTATTTATTATTTCTACTATTGTTTATTACAAAACTGGAAAGTGAGTCAGTAAATTAACAAAACAATATCGACTCATCATCGGTATACAAAATTAATCCTACTTTACAATCTGGATGAAATTAGTTACAGAGTGTAGGCCTATCATTTGCTTTTACAACAAGAAAACCTATTAGGATTTTATATCAGAACAAATATCAAAGTTAAACAGATGATAGTTGTTTTAATAGTAGGCTTGTTGGCAACTCTATTGTACAAACAAACGAGGGATAAACGAAATATATTCAATTCAATCCGCAATGGGATAAAATCGTTTAAATCAATAATATTAAGTATTGATCATAATTGCACTAAATCTATCAACTGTGATGACGTAATCAATGATTTTGTAATGGCTAAGGCCAGAAAAGGAATGATTTAGAGGTGTTTACCATAATTTTCTTTATTGTATTATAAAGTTAGGTCAGGTATAATTTTTTACATGTTTTTTCCTGGAATAATATGATTACACGTTAACATGAGATTAATTTTAACAAAATTCAATGAATTTTACAAAATATTATGGTGTTATGTTAATGTTAAACTAAAATAAAACTTTCTGTACTTAAATATTATTCGGGTTTATACTAACTTTCATATAAATTATTTATCTTAGGCTTTGCGGTTGAACAATAAAATATGTAAATAATTTCACAATGAGTATAATAGTTATTTTAAAAATTACTATCTCACACCACAGCACAAATATATGTTTCATCATTAAAGTAAATGATTGAAAATGTGATTGGTATTCGACATGGAAGCAAGGGCCCCCATCAGATCTTTTCCCTCAGGCCCCCAATCGCCTCGTGGCGGCCCTGAATATGACATATCATGGTCTGTATTTGCGCTACACACTACTATCAATCAGCGAGTTCGACTTGAGCCCATAGTGATGAATGACCTTCAGCCAAGACTCTATGTTTTTTTAGAGAGGGTGTCGGTTAGATAAGGAGGGATCGAGAGGCGTGTCGGGGGTGGCCGCGACTGTTGTGTAGACTGTAGACAATTGAACTGGTCACTGTCGGTCTTTCTATCGACACGGGTGTTGCCGGAGCTCGATAGGTGGTGGATACACAAAACTCTCTGCTTCCTTAATTATGGATTAATTTATAGGAAACATACTAGCTGTAGATATTAACAGTTAACTTTTTTTAGGTTATACTATTAGTCAGCATAAAATACATAAATATTTTGGATTTATTTAATTAAATAGAAAATTTAATAAAATGTAATAAAATTTTTAAATAAATGCGTTTCGTTGCCCCAAAAACTTTGTCGGGACGTCAAAATGTCCCGTTTTTTAAAAGTAGGCTATAAATAAAAAACATACTTGTTCGCGATTCCCGCTCACAATGAAAATACAGAAAGAATATTTTCACTAATAAACATTCGGTGGGCTGAAGAAAGAAACCGAATGGAAGTAGGGACACTTGAAGCTCTTCTTCAAGTATCATATAACTTCAAAATGGATTGTTGCCAGTTCTACTACTAAATAGAGAAAAAGTACATTCTTAAAGTTAGCTGGAGCAAGTGACAAGTATGACAAAACTTTGAACGTTTAATGAACTTATTTTTTTAATTGTTGTATAGCTGTTTCCCCAGCATAACAATTAACGATAAGAACTTAAAAGTTTAAAATAATCATGAAACATTTTGATCATACTATTTTATATATATTACCACCTACATAATTAACTTTTAGAAACTATTGTTTCTTTTTATAATAAAATGTTAAGATCTTAAAAATGTGACTTATATTTTTAATGTGGCGATTAAAAAAATTACCCTTCATGGCTGCATGCCATTTATCCTATACTCTTATATGAGCAATGTTATCGTCCGGCCGTGCGTGCTTGCTTGTATGCTTGCACATTTATCTCAAAAACGGCTCCGAGGATTTCTTTCAAAGTCTGGAAATAAGTAATTTATGACTCAAAAACGTCTTTTACGCAGATTACTTGGCCAGAGAAAATCTAATAACGTAATAAATCGAATTTTAAAGTAGTAAAATTTTAACATTGGCCTTATGGGTTGCCGTGATAGCAACGAAAATAAACAAGGAAAGTGTAAACAAATGAAGTAATAATAACAGCTGTTTGGAATCTACAGCTATCAAGGGAAAATACAGCAGGTGGGATGAAGAGTCCATGGAGCAATAAAAAAGGTTTATATTGATACATTTTATGACATTGAGATATTTTATAGTAACTGGATGAACTGGTAAACATGAAATAACACCGAGCAAGGCTCGGTCCACCAGGTACTTGTATTCTTAAAGGAAAACTGTAACAATCGTGCGCTGTAATAAGTTCAATATATGGAGAATAAAATTCATGCACTAAAAGCTTAAAAAACAGTTTGATACTTAATTTGTTCCACTACAAAATTTGTAAATTACAGAGACCCCCATATAATTAAATACCTTGGTGTATGGTGTGTTGTATTGTGGATGGGGGGGGGGTGAGTTTTGTTTAAGTGTCCCGTTTTTATTCGATGACAATCTGGTCACCCTATGCATGAGCCAACTACGTTATACCAGCTGACTGTACACACACTTTTTTTTCCTCACGCCATGAATCGTACATGGCGGCAAGCTGATGTGCGCGGGAAGACGATCGCTACCACTTGACTTGTTTGTTTATGCTTGGTGACAGATTTATTTGGGCCACAGTCTAGGAAAAAATAAGACTGTGTTTGGGCTCTACTGCACGCCACGCGAGTTCGTAACAAAGAGTATTTACCTTACCACTAAAAACTGGTTTAAAAAAAAAATTAAAAACGCCTGATATCCTACTATAATACTTATTCATTGTTCTTTGCCTCCAAAACTGTGATATGACTATAATATATAGGTTTAATATATAGGTTAGGTTAGGTGGAGTAATTTGTTTGTATGTAGGAAATTTCTACATTATGAAACTGTTGACTGAAGGTATGTAAACCTATATATTATGGCCTACTATAATGCAGGGACAATAGGAGAAAGTTCAAATTATAAATCTTTGTAAATATTCACGGGCAAAATTTTAGAAACACTGCAATAATGAGACACGTTTTCAACAGATGGCTCATACCAAAAATTGGCGGGCTTTATTATCTGAAGGTCGCTGTAGATAAGGGTCGACTTGGCTCGTAGGATGCAAACTCCGATATGATCACTTTTAATTCCGTAGCTAATTTATGATGATCTGTCATTCACAATAAATTTCAGCATGATGTTGAAAAAAATCTTTTCAAATTTTGGCCTTTTTACATGTAGCAAATTCAGAAAAATTATACTTTATCAGTTTCTAGTGCTAAACCCCTAATTATAATATACTGTAAAGTAGATGGAATGTTTGTATCTTTTTTCCGTAAATCTTATGATTTTTAAGATATTAAGCTTTGAAAAATAACAATGACCACAATTTTTTAGTCGTTCAAAGAAGAAACTTGATTCCCCATACTAAATGTATATACTTGCTACTGAACAAAGTTTGTTGATAATTCGTATTGTAAAAAAAACTATGACTTTATACACAGGGTGACAATAAAGTCCTCGGACGACTTTCTAACATTGACACGAAAAGAGATATCACGACCAAATTTTGCACACTGTTATTGGTAATAGTAAGCCTACCATGTACCTTTCTGCCTACATGGTGATCAGATATCACCTCTGAGGGACGGCCATTGGATTCATAAACTCCTTTTATAAACGATTAAGATATTGCCAGGAGACTACACCTACTTTGAATGGAGTACAGTAAGAATTTCCTTAAACTTGTAACGTTCTGTTATTCATTAGTACAATGTATTAGACATTTTAAAAATTGAACAGCAATTACTTCCGACTGATTCAACCTTTTGAGGTCCGGTGTGCGGCATTGTTTTTAGTTCAACTAGACTTTTATGTAGACATCAACTTATGCTTGCATTAAAGATTTTATTTTTACTTTTCAACGGGCCATCCCCCAAAGGTGACATCGGAACACCGTATACAGCAGTAGTGTCATGGTAAATTCTCCAGTGCCGGAACGGTATGTCCGAGGATCTTGGGCAAATACCCCCCCCCCCAGAGAATAAATTTTGTATGGGGATTCCCACATTTTTTTTAAGGGGATTGATGCCGACTTTTAACAACACATTTCAAAATATTCGAAGTTAAAATTTTGCAAAAATTAAGCAAAGGAGTCTGTGTCAGTAGATTTTTTACGTGTTATGAATTTAAAACATTTTTAATATAGTGTATTGTTATCAATAAAGAATTAATTAATATTATTTCAAACGTTGATAGGGTACAAACTCCTTCTAACAGTGTCTTTCAATATCAGTCAATATACAGCACATAATAAGCATTTTAATGACTGTATTGACTGTGTTATTGGACAAAAATTGAGATAGAACGCAAAATTTATATCACCATTTAAAAATTAAATTATTGTGACAGGATATAATTATT
This sequence comes from Flexamia atlantica, assembly GCA_035578135.1. Taxonomy (NCBI): domain Eukaryota; kingdom Metazoa; phylum Arthropoda; class Insecta; order Hemiptera; family Cicadellidae; genus Flexamia; species Flexamia atlantica. The sequence continues at coordinate 1,896,834 of JAQJVK010000025.1, read as the reverse complement.
GTAGTGTAATATATTTTTTATTTCGTTTTTCAAAACGTATTAATATGTTTTTGGTGGGATTTAGGTTTGCATTTATAGTAGAGCCCCGCTAATCCGAAATCCGGTAATCCGAAAATCCACTTAATCCTAAACCGAAATCAGGCAATATTAAGGAATAAATAAAAACAAGGAAAAACATTGATTAAGCGTAACTTATTTCTGAAAATCACAGTAAGTTTCAAAGATAGAAAATATAATAAACAAAACAGAACAGTGTTATTGAACGAAACTACATTGGTTCCCCATAGCATAACTACGGGCGACAGTGCGACATTGTCGCAGAAAGAAGACACAAGGCCTGCAGAAAGTTCAGCCTGACCGACAGGTTGTTTTTTAATACTGGCTGCAGAAAATCCTCAAGTAATAAGTTAGTAAAATTATTTTTTGCAGAAAAAGTTTCTGTATTAAGTCGACAACATTATATTCTGCAGAAAGATTCTCCTTTCTGCGAACTATAACGCTATGAAACGTCATGCATTCTAAAACGAAATCAGCCAAGTCAATAGTCGGTGCATCGATTGTGAGAAACTAAGTATTCCATAGAATAACCGAATCACACTATGAATAGCTATAGGCGTATTCTAACCCCATTCGATTGTTTGAAAACAAATATCAATATGCGATCATATTAACCATTGACCGAATGGGAACTCGAATGCACCGATGCGCGAAAAGCTACTGCGCATCGTCTGCCGGCTTCTGTCAGCTGTCGGCTCACTATCCAACCTCAACCTCGACGTCAACGTTGTTTTGTTTGTTATGGATCTGTCCTAACGTTCGGGCTTAGTTTACGGTGACATGGAAAACATTTTTATGATCGCGCCTGCTGTGTAAAGTGATGGCTTCTTCCGGTGAGCGAGTAATTTGCTCGGTTTGTTAAAAAAAAATCTTAAAAAATCTCAAAACTCATTATTTGAGAAATCATCCGTCATTGCCGATCAAATACAAATCGGCCTCAGGCGAAAGCATAGGAAAATTCTTTTCACATGTTGTGCCCGCTGTTAAAAAGCTTAAAACGATCGATAATGAACCGTCCACATGCGTAATAGCGACAACGTCTCAGGAACAGGGTATCGGCTGGGGTCGCGGTGGACTGTTGTTCTACGTAGCGTAGCGCTAGATCAGAGGCAGCCGCGGCGTCCGAATGGGATACTCTCTGCTCGCTGCATCGATATAAAACTACTGTAGTTTTATATCGATGGCTCGCTGTCGTCGTCTGCTTCACCTGCACTATCGTCTTGGGCCGCGGTGTTGTCACAGAGAAGAATCTATGTTTCTCCTCTGTGGTGCTGTCCGGTTCTCTCAAAACCATTTCTACGATTTAACAATCGGTAAAAAAATCGCTGATCGGTAAAAAATCTCGAATTATCGTACCGATGATTGGTGTGATTCGGCGTTTCGACGCTTAGTTTATTTAATTGCACGTTGTATTTTATAATTATCTTTTTTTAATAATAGTTCGCTTAATCCGAAATATTCGCTAATCCGAAATGGGTCCGGTCCCAATTAGTGTTAGCGGGGCTCCACTGTATATGTAAACATTTTATTTGGCATTTAGTTCTTAGATCTCGTCACTTAAGGGCAGTGTGGATTGATGATCAAGTACACTATTGCCGGTTTAATGAAAGTTTCACTTGACCTAACTTTCGGCGAAAAATTTGCCACTCGGGACAGCAACGTTAAACAAAGTCCTGCCGAACGTGTGTTCGGTCTCGCAATCGCCTGAATTCGCACTGACCCGCCGAGAGCTTTTGTGATGTTCTTCAGACGAATTCAGGACATGTTTACTAAAATGGCTCAAGTTCACTGCATAGTTCAGTCAGGAAGAATCCGACTTGCCCAAACGTTCAGCGAGCATTTTGCCGCATTCGGCAGAGCGACGCGCGACGTAGAACGAGTTGTGGTGAATGCCTCAATAGACGCTTGCAATTGCGTGTGTCTCTTTTGCTCCACGGTTAAGGGTCATTATGGATACATCGCTTTTGCTCCACGGGTCGGCAGGAGCCTCCCAAAACATCGCTTTCGCTCCACGAGAGAGGGACCTGCGCTTCCTCTCACCAAAATTCTCTCTTTCTCTCACCTACAAGCTCAAAGTTCTTTCTTGAATACTGCAATTTAAACTTAATATGCGACTTTGCTTTTTTGGCCTGAACGCAAAATATTTATAACTGAAAGAATGTTAAACTACTTCAATTGTTATAGTAACGACAAGTAAACAATAATGTTTAAGAGCAATAGCCTACAAAATTAAATAGTATTACTATGTTTTATCCATCTTTCATTTATTTTATACAATAAATCACGATTAGAAACATGGAAGCTTTCTAACACAACATCAAGCTTTTAGGCCCGAACATGACATTCTAGGTCACTTCAATAGATTAATTGTAGATTTATTGAATTGTGTAGTTTTGCAGATTGCTTCTTTTTTTAATAAACCATGTAGCTTTAAAATAATGTAACCTTGAACCTTCAATTGATTTCAACTTTACTTTTTATAGGTACCAATATTGGTCTCAAAACAGCTTTATTAATATAATACAGAGTAGCAACAGATCGAGGTGGAAGACTGGGTACTGTACTAGGGAGAAAGACTTAACTATTCTAAGCTTGAATTTTGTGAAATAAGGTTATTTAAGTAGTGTTTAATGCTCGTCGAAAATGTACTCTTTCGGCTCAAAAGTGGTTTTCTGCTCCATGCTCATGCCTAAAATCTCTATCTTTTGTCAGAAGGCTTCTCTGTTTCTAGTGAATTATTGTAAAAAATATATGAAATGTGGATAAGTATTAAATAGCAACACATTTTATTATGTAAGTTATTTCTTATACACGATATCGTTTACTTACTCCTACTCTTACAATTTAAGTAGTTTAATATTCTTTCAGAAATCAATATTTTCGATTAGACAAAAAAAACTTGTAGAATTACGTTTAAATGGCATTTTTCAAGTAAGAACCTGGAGGTGAACGAAAGAAAGAATGTGGGGGAGAGGGAGCACGGCCCCTTTCTTGTGGAGCAAAAGCGATGTTTCGGGCGGTTCTGCGCAATCTACCTGCTGACCCGTGGAGCAAAAGCGATGTTTCCAAAATGACCCATAACCGTGGAGCAAAAGCTATGCAGCCTTGCAATTACCTGGATTCACCTTCATCTGAATGGATAGTGAAGAGCCAAAACAAAAAATGTAAACAAACTAGACATTTGAAAACTGTCAACAGAACAGACAAGACGACGATAAAATAACCAGTGTACCGAAGTGAACAAATTACCTGTGCAGCCGACTACGTAGCTACTGACAGCAGACGAAACGTCAACTGCACGTCATTTTATGTCTCTATCAATGAATTTTAAAGACGTTTCCGAGGGAAAGTATCCCGACTTAAGTAATGTTTATACATTGAAAAAAAACAAGGAAATTAATATTCTCAATGATATATTTAAATTGAAAGTTGAAAATGGTTCCTGTCAATTTCTTAATGTCGGTAACCTCTGAAATAGGCGTTCGCCAGGCGTTTACAAATGCCGGAACGGCGTCCCGGCGTGCTCCGGCACCGCTGTATACCACTGCATACCACTCCGGCTTTCACTGTATACCACTGGTATACAGTGAAAGTAGCTTAGGCCTACTATCAACAGTATGCCACATTATTTGGTTGTGATATCTCTTTTCGTTTCAGTGTTATGAAGTCCTAAGACTTAACTAAAAAAAGTAAATTGCGCACAAACAAAGAGTTCACAGGGAAACTGAGCATTTTAAGACTAAGGGATCTTTGTACTTGGGTTTTTATTCAATAATTATTTCTCGAAGTTTCTGTCCTTCCCTGAAGTTCACCCAAAGTATTTCAGAATGTGTTTAATTCACATACCTTGGCCAAAATTAAAAAATAAAATAAAGATCAGTCAATTTACCATATTAACACTATATCTAATATATCTACTAAGCAAGATCACAAAACATCTTCAGTAAAACGAGTAAAACACACAGGTTCATGAGTAGGCCACTAGGGCTATTTTAATATTTTTGTTGGCAGCAGTGAGAGCGTTTAACTAGCTGTGGGTGTATATAGTGCATCCGAGACAAGTAGCGATAAGAAGCATACAGAGCCAGTTGGGCGCTCTCAGCTAGGAGCACGTAACTGGCTGTGGGTGAATCGTATATATCAGGAGCGGTTAATTGGTTCTGGCTGTATATATATATATATATATATATATATATATATATATATAAAAGGAGAGTTGTGTGTTGGTATATTTAGTGCTATAGCCTAAACTACACGTCGTAGACCCTTGATCTTGATATCAAATTAAAGCTTGGAATCTCATGATGTGCACTATGATGGTTGGGTTTTGATATCGTATGGGGTTTAGGTACAGGATCGTCCGAAAGGGACCTATGTCAAGGATTTTGTGAGTACTTTAGGTTTTATTTGTTTATATCAATACATATGATTTAATTTGGAATGGTTAGCGTGGTTACAGTGGTTGCCAACAGAATGCAGCACCTGCAATTGTTTTTGTACAACAGGTGAATCTGTCTTATTTAGCAAATGTGATATTGCTTACGTTTTCAATTATTTAGTAAATTTTTACTGTTAGGTTATGTTATTAAAAACATAAAGTGCACTAAAATTTAGAGATACATATTTTTTGTTTTAAATTCAATGTTAGTACTAAAAATAAGACGATAGATTCCTCGAAAAATGAAACAACGAAGAAAAAAAACATATCTAAAGGTATCATGGGAAAATTCATATCAGTGACATCAAGAAACACTACCGAATCAGATTGGAACAGAAAGGGAGACAGACGCACAAGGTGATGAAAGAAATTAATCAGAACAGAGATGATGGAGAACCTTCGAAAAAGGGATCGTACAGAAGAAGCTGATTTAAACTAAACAACTTTACAAGCTGTTTGCAGAAGTACTGGTTACTATGATTTAGACCATGAATGACACATTATTCCAATCAAATATAGATTTTATTGAACACACAAATATAATAATTTGCAAGATGGACAACATTTGTAAATACCCCCGTTGCAGCAGACCTGCATACTCAGCGAACTTCAAATGCAAAACAACATATTTCAATCAAACATAGCGAGATTCAACATGTTTTTGTAAGCTCCATAAGAATAACATGGGGAATGAGTATGCAGGTTTGCTGCTACGGGTATATCAAAACTGGTTGGTTTTAATGCAATATTTAGTTGAACTGAACTAGAAGAAGCCATTTACCAAGTTTTATCAAGATATGTTGAGAAATAAGCGAGATATAGAATTTTCTTTATTTCCCATGAGGTTAACATTGGGACAACGTACTGTGTTTACCACTTTCAATATCTCGGAAACCAATGGACATAGAGCAGTGGTTCAAAATACTAAATTGCTTGTTTTTTTGAGCTGAATTCAATAATGCTAGCAAAAATTGGATAATTTTTAATTTTCTATGTAAAAAACTAAAAAAACCCATTTTTGGGGGGGTTTACCCCCCTTTACTCCCCCTTCCGGTGGTCTGATCGGGCTGGTTCACGAACTCGTCCGAGTGATTACCACTTTACACGTCTGTACCAAATTTCATTAAGATCGGACCATATTTACGGCCGCTATCGTGTTAACAGACATATATATTTATAGATATATAGATATATAGATATACAGGGTGTTTTTTTTTAAACGCAACCCATTTTTAAGATTGAATAATGCACATATGAATGTGTAATGAGGATTGTTTGATAGAGAGAGCATAACTTGATACAAATGCCACTGGCGGATTTTTTGAGCACATAAAGTGAACTACATGTGATCAAATTAAAATAATAGAGTGTACAAAACGTAAAGAACCATAAAACAACACTTATTTCATATTTATGTGTGAATTATGCAATCTTAAAAATGGGTTGCGTTTAAAAAAAAACACCCTGTATATATAGATATATAGATATATATATATAAATTCGAACGAATAGTGTTTTTTGCTTCTGGGGGCCCCAAAATGAAAAGTTAACATGGTCTCGGGCTTAGGTCTTACCATGAGACCTACGGTAATAGCTTATTCCTTTAAGGAAATTCGCTAAAAATGGATGAAATTTGTTCTTATTGCGTAGCAAAGAAGTTAATTCAAAGAGGAAACGCAAATTATATGCTGTTTGAAAGGGCAAATAAGACTGCTACCACCAAATATACCACCCCTGGCTTTCTCAAATATATGAATGGAGAAACACCAAAATATATTGAATTCATAAATTACCTAGACGTTATAATGCTTGCTTCCAAATTACGTCTTTTGGAGCAACCACTATTTATACCTTCATAAGATTTTTCAACCCAGCGAAGCGGGTTACCAACAGCTAGTTGAGTTATAATAATTTCCCCGGATCTGCTTGTTGCATTTTGTAAGTCGTCTTGCTGATTTCCAGTCGATAGAACGTGAAGAGCGGGTCGCGGCGGGCGCCATGGTTACGCCAGGGCTGTTGCGCTGGCAACTCTTAATCCGAATCTTGCGATCAATTTTTACATTTCGAATTTGCTTATAAACCCTGATTGTCGAAAAACACGATTTGCTTAATAAAAACATAAAACTGCGACGGAATAACCTATATTTCATTCAAAGACATTGATTACTGAATTTCATTCCTCAAAGTAGTTTAATAGCTGAGATAACAGTACTTAAGAAATAAATTAATAACGACGTAAATATTACTCACAAGGCTCTCAAATTTTTATATATTGTTCACAAGAAAGTCGACTAAAGGTTCTCTGTAGGATTTTTTCCCCCGATGCTCCTAAGCATAGTTATCATAAATCAAACACAAAGAATTAACTCACAGTAGAAACTAAACAATAAACGTTAAAAATTATTTAAAAACAGTGCTGATAAGGTAATAAACTGGTCATTGTAATAAAGTGGAACACTGCAAATTTTTAACAGCGTTTTTTACGTTTCTACACCGTTATGAATAAAAATGTTTTTTTTACTACCGCCGCTCACCTTCTTCCGATAATCAGGGTATAGGAATAAGCCATTGCCAAGGCACTACTGGCGTTCTAATGGCGGTATGTGAGTGGTACGCGTCTGGTGAAGTAAAAAAAAGAAAATGTTTTCAATCGTATATGATTCATAGTAAGTTAATTTCATTTCGAAAATACAATTAAATCAAAAACATTTATTCCAAAAACTACAAGGGAGAATATCACACACAATTGTTACATGGAATTAATTTCGCCAACAGATATAATAAATCCGTGTTCGGGGAATGCGGGAAAGCGATGTCTGGGGAAGGGGCGTTATATCAAAGGACTTAATCAATTTTGCGATATTAATCAATTTCCAAAAACAATAAGAGCATCCTTGCCTCTTGATCAATTTCCAAAAACAATAAAGCTATCTCTCATCTATGGTTATGATTATTTAAAGAGGTTTATAAGGCTTAATGAGGTTGTAGAGGCTTAATGAGTTTTGTGATATTACATTGTGGTATTCCAGGAAAGCTTTTAGCTTCGATAATCCAGCTTCCTCGATAATCCAGCTTCCATCCAAATCAGAAAGCTACTTGATTGGCTTTTATGTGATTACATGTGCATCACTATGTGGAGAGTATGGTCACTGTTCCTACTATATACCACGTAATAATAATCACATTTAATTTCAAAGCGTTGCGTGATAATATGATAACCCGGACAAACGTTGATTTCACTCCAGTAGAGGAGTATAACCCCAATAGTCCCTTCTAAGGGTCGCCACAGATCTTGACCGATGGACTGGCGAGCGTTGGGATGGGCGCGGGGAGGAGTGCGGGTACTTTCCTGAAAACATTCGTTTCCTACAACTACCGTCCGCATGCAACAATAGTGTAGGCTCCAGTTTACGGTATCACACCTCCGAAACGGCTGGTTCTATTCTGACGAACGACCTATCAAATTCAAGGTATTGTATTGAAGGTATTGTCAAATGTTACATTACAACGTTCAAATTTTTAGACATCTTGTTAAATTTATATCAAGAAAAAGTGCAAAAACTGTGGTTTCCCAATTTTTGAGTCATAATAAAAACTATACAATTATTGACAAATATATATAAAATGACGAATATTTTGATGCTTCAGTATAATTTTTGTTTTATCAAGTTTCATAACTATAATATTATATTATATGATCTATTTTCTCTTAATGTATCTACCTTATTATCTTTGTTATGTTGCGCTGAAAACTCCCGCTCAAAATATATTTGACTATCGATCGTATGAACGAGTCATAGTGTCCCGAGGAAATAAATTAATAGTGATTTGTAAAAAACTTTATAAAACCTTTTTTTATTCTCGCGCGAGGGGGCTTGAAAGCCGCACTCACGCTGCGGGAGGCTCGCTTTCTCTTTTTACCGAAAAATGCAGTGTTGTCAGATGCTTGTTTATGACCCATGCAACCCTTTCAGAAATCTGCCCCGACCTTTGGGTTGTTACACTTTAGTTAATTTCTTTGCCATGCCCGATTCTCATAGTATTAAAAAGACTTGAGGCATTACTTGACTTTACCACTTACTTACAAAATAACTGTAAAACGGTTTTGACAAACTAAACTTATAAAATATTAAATAAATTACAACTTGAGTTATATTAAATTGGGCTCGCACGCACTTATACAGGATGTTTACGAAAAACCCTTACAGACTTCGGGATACGGTTCCTTACATCAAAAATAAGAAAAAAGTTCCTATGAACATGGGTCCTAAAATGCTCGGTTATCCGTCTGTCGGTCTGTATGTGTTTCTAACACGATTTTGCATAACTTTGGAACTACTGAAGATATCAACTTCAAACTTGGTACGTATATGCTGACTAATGGGACCTATTTTGATGCGGAGTATCAAGTTTTCAAAATGGCAGCCATTTATATATTTTAAAACTTAATATCTTAAAAACTGTAAATTTTACAAAAATTGTACACGAAACAATAAGGTAGCGTAATTTTATTTTCTGCAAAACCTTATAAAGATCATAAAGATTGAATCACAAATAACGGAGTTATTACAATTTTTCTAACAGAATATAAGCTTATTTATGACAGTTATAGCAAATATTCGCATTGTTTTGTTAGAAAAATTGCAATAACTCCGTTATTTGTGATTCGATCTTTATGATCTTTACATGGTTTTGTAGGAAATAAAATTACGCAACTTATTTGTTTCCTGTACGATTTCTGTAAAGTTTACGGTTTTAAGATATTAAATTTTAAAATATAAAAATGGCTGTCATAATTTTAAATTTCTCCATGTTCATAGGAACTTTTTTCTTATTTTTGATGTAAGTAACCATATCCCCAAGTCTGTAAGGGTTTTTTTAACACCCTGTATAAACTCCAGATATACAATATTTATCTATTTCTCTGTATGATATTTGAATATATTATACAGTACAAATTAAAAAAGGTAATATTTTATATTGTACAAAGATGACTAATAGATTTTTAAGGCAGTGATAACTTTGTAACTTGCTAATTCGATGAATATAGATAATTTTATGGTATAATTAACTTGAATTTATTGTTGATAATTAATGTTTAAATGTCATAAACTTTTACAATCGTATAGGCTACGCGATTCTCTGAGCCGTAGTCCGTGCGAAGTCGAGACAGTGTTGTTTTTAGAATGGCTAGTAGCGCCGACTCATCGGTCAAGATCTGTGGCGACCCTTATAGCTAGAGTTTTCCGCCCAATATGCATTTAAAGGATGAGCGTACAAACTAGTAAAAGTTTGTACGCTCACTTATAAGCGTACAAACTTAAGAGCGTTTTAAGTTTGTAAGAAACGGACTCTGCAGTAAAGCAGAGTCCGTTTCTTCCTTGTTATCGGATTTATACTAATAAACTAAATCTCGTTAAGTTTCTTAATATATTTACTACAAAAGTATAACATATCTACTTTTTTAAATTAATATTTTTCTCGGAATTTTGAATCAAATCAATTTTTTTTGCAAACGTTTCATACAACGTTATTTACGCTGTAACTTATTAGAACGCAAAAATTTCCAAAAAACAGTAAAATTAAGGTTGTAAAGAATGTTAAAATGAGTACACTGATATGAATAAGTAAAAATTGGGTTTAATGACACTGAACACCAGGGTTTGGATAAAAATAAGTCTAGTTCGTCGTCCCCGGAGCGCGCGGCGACTGGGCGCTTCGTGGCTGTCGATTATATTGAGACTACGTAATACATACTCAATTATCTCGTTATTATTTGTTAATAAGGTACCTCACATGAATAGCGTTATTCATGTGGTAATGCTATTCGATAATGCTATACCATTGACTTTGTCATTGACTTCTATATTAATTATTAATTTAATGAATCATGAATTCAGACATTTATTATGAGGAAAATATCTTCACAAGTCCACAAGCGAGAAAATGAAACTTGTATTTAAACTAGAGTAGGCCTACTTCACATTAAACATGCGCTTAACATTAAGAAATGGGGATTTTGTTCATAACTACGAAACCACCAAATATGGGAAGTAGGAATGAATTGAAAAGTTTCATAAGTTAAAAATTTTGTTTACCAGGACTGCATTTTATTCATTTTTTCAACATAAAAATAAATCAAATGTACTGTCGAAAATTTCATTCTCTAAATGTTGACAAGTTGTATACAATTTGAAATTAATGATTAATAAGTGAATTCTGTTTTCACCAAATTCTTCGTATTGTTTAAACCTTAAAAATTATGCATAACGTGACAAATGTTTGCATTTGAAAATTCTGAGATTCGTACCCATGACCTTCAGTATTTGGGATACCCTGTATTTTAAAATGGTTGAAAATATTTAACGTCGTTCCTTGGTATGAGTAACTCATCCTTCACTCGTATTCAGGCTAACGTCTTCCATGAGGTACCTGTCTCAAAAATAATGATTAAATGATTAAGTTAGTGGGAAAAGTGTTTGTTTCACCCGATTACGTCAATCCGTTGTCTACAATCTGTTGTGGACGACTTAGAAACTCACCCTGTATAGTTTATATATATCCAGGGGAACAACAAATATTTGTTGTTATCATTTTATAGTGATCAAAATTGGATTCACCTTATAAATAGACATTTAGTATGTTGAGTTATTGGGCCTACTGTAAGCCAATCGTTTACTAAGTCATTCAGTGGAGGTGCTAAATTAAATGCCGTAAATGATCTAATAACATTCTTAAAACTTTAATCTATATTGTTCGGTCAATCTAATATTAAGATATTTCTAAAGATTGTGCATGTGTACATACAATATAATAATCCTCTCCCCCTGTATATTTAAAATAGTAAAATTGTAACAATATGCAAAAATGTTAAATTCAAATCCATCAAGCGTATGTTGGAATACATATATCATATGCTTGTATCATATGCATATATTATCTATCTTATATGTTATGCATAATCATTCATATACAGTATGTTGATGTATGTATTATTTCTATTAATCTATTATATTTTATTGTTGGATTGGTCGATTTATTCGTGACAGTCTTAAATTAATGCAACTGTAAACGCTACTGTGTCACATGTATTGTTACTGCGGCCTGTATTAATCCTTTTAAATTGCAAAATCTATATACTTATTACAATAAGGTTTTTTCTGTTAGATCCCTTTTTCAGGCGTCCTACTTAACCGATTTTGACGAATGAGGTGTCATTTTAAAGCTTATAATGTAGCGCACCGGCGACTGATAATTAAAATTGGCATTTCTTTTACGGCTTTGACCCCCAAACCTTTGATTTATTTCTAGAGGGCGCTTTCAACGCTCCAGTGCTGAGCAACTTGCGTTAACATGGTTTTAAAATGTGATTGTAATTTAACAGCTGATTACCTTTAGATCGATTTTTAACCTAAGTCAGATTGTAAAAAAAAAAATACAAAAGCTACAAGACTTGATTCATTTGATGAAAACTAATTCTTAAATGGGACACTCTTTTGGCGATTGTAGACTAATTGAGGTAGGAAAATCATTCTTAATGGTGCAGAAAAAAGTGGAAGGCAAGAGAAAACCGAGTCGATGGGATTAGCGAAAAACGGCTGCATACAAACTCGCCAACATTTTTGGGTATGTTTCTAATATACAAACTCGCCAACTTTTAATTAGGTGCAAAAACTAGGGTCAGGAATCCGGCCGGCCACATTCAAACTCGCCAACTTTTGACCGCGAGCAGGTACCTCCTCCCCAGCCTCGGTGACAATTGTTTGCCCGGACCCCGCGTACAGACCTCCGCTATTGCACCTGCATTCAAGTCTATATTCCTTACGCTTAACATTGCTACTTAAGAACGACTGAATTCTATAGCATTGAAATTATCTTTAGTTCAAGCAATTCAAATACAAATTTTAGTCAAATCAACTATATTTAAATAAATATTAAGCATATGGACATGTTGGTTTTAAAACGTTCATGGTTAATTAAAAACCATACAGGGTTCGGCTAAAGTCTGGAGTATATGAAATAGTTTCTATATTATTTCGCTCAGTGTAATGCAACATTATAGTTGTGATTCAGTCATGAATAGAAATATTTACATGTAATTAATTATTTTTTCGCCTGACCAAAGGAGTCCCACGTTGGAAGTCTTGAAATTCTTAAGTGTAAGCATACCACGAGTTATACCTAATTTTAAATGTCTTAATTATTAGATCATGACAGCGCAAATCGCGCCGCAAAAGGTTTGCCAAATAATTATGAGTGACACAATTTTTGACACTCTTTGACGCTGTTACAGCTCCTCAAATATTTTAATGATGGTCGCCCATTTGAGGGAATATTACGTATTAATCATCCGTAGTTTACGTCTCGGGTAATATGTCTGATTCTATTTTAAGCTATTTCAATGTTGGCTGTGTAGTGTATAGATAATAAGATACCCGTAATTAGTTGGATTGTTAAACAAAGCTTAAACTCTAGGCTAAATTACTAATAAAGCACTCGAAACAATGTAACTTAATTTTAGAGTTTTTAATACGTCAAATTATCCCTAAAAATGATAAATACATGTATCTAAAACTAAATTTGGCCTACATCGTTCCCGCGTTGCTTTATTAGTAATTAGACATTTTCCCTTGATTTTAGCCTAAAGTTTAATGGTCAACATCTTTGGTGAGCTGTAACCTCTGATTGGATTAATCGTTTACGGCGCGGTTTGTGCTGTTATGATCTACCAATTAAGACCTTTAAAAAGAGGTATAACTTGATGTATGCTTACATTTAAGAATTTCAAGACTTCCAGCGTGGGCTGTCCCCTCATTGTGCGAAAAACCAAGAAAATGTACCAAAATATTTCTATCTGTAATAGGTACACAACTGTAAGGTTTCTTTACTTTCTGCAAAATAATATAAAAGTGATTTAATATATTCCAGACTTTTGCCGAACCCTGTATAAGAGAATGATAAAAACAGTACAGCATATTTACTATGAATTATCACATGTTAAGACGCCGATGAAACTATAATAGGTGACTAGTCGTCGATTTTTTTGATTTTGCAGCAGTAATCTTCACTTTTCGTTTTGCGCTGAGACTCCGTGTCCACTCATACATTGCTAGAATGATCTGATAAACATACAAATCAAATCTAGCAGTGTAATTAGCGGATTTTATTTATTTCCACATTTTCCCCGTAGATGAAGGTACGTCTCATTACATTTTTTCCATACAAAGAGATGAATCATTATAGAAAAAGTTATTCTCATGCAACGAGTCCACAAGGCAGCCCCTTGAACTTTTGTATTCGTCTAGTAAAAGTAACAATAGGCCTGCTTGTTTTTTGTTTGAAGATTCTGTAAATTGTATATAGGAGAATAACTTTGTTCTGTAATGATTAATCTCTTTGTGTGGAAAATTTTAAATTTAATTAGACGTACCTTCATCCATGAGGAAAATCTGAAAATAAATAAAATCCTCTAATTACATTGCTAGATTTGATTTGTATATTTATCAGATCATTCTAGCATATGACACGGAGTCTCAGCGCAAAACGAAAAGCGAAAATTACTGCTGCAAAATCAACAAAAATCGACGACTAGTCTCACCTGTTACAGTTTCACATAATTCTCTTATATATGGTTTTAATAGTATATTTCGCATCAAGGGCCGAAAATGAGGTTTTGCAGGCTCGAGGTGCGAACGCTATTTTTCACCACACTACACAATGAAATATACCCTAAATAATTAAACAAAACTGATTATTATTTGACTCACTTGAAAACAAAACACAGCTATGACAATCATATGATCGCAACTATCCTGTCTTGAATGCCGTATAATTTTGTGATGTTCTGACGTTGTTTCAAGCAAATAAACGATCAGCTGACTTTCGGCCCTAGGGCCCCCAACGTTTTCGGTCCTGTGGCGGCAAACTGTGTGTTTCGGTCCGCATTTGACGTTTGTGAAACAGGTGATTTCGTCGTAGTGTGGTGAAAACGTTTATTACCATGAACGTTTTAAAACCAACATGTTCCATATGCTTAATAGTTATTTAATTATTGTTAATTTGATTAAAATTGTATTTGAATTGCTTGAACTAAAGGTAATTTCTGTGCTATAGAATACAGTTGTTCTTAAGTAGCAATGTTAAGTGTAATTCTTAAGGAATGTATAGACTTGAATGGCTATGTACGCAGTGGTCCCGGCAAACAATTGTCACCGAGCCGGGGGAGGGGAAGAAGGAGAGGTACCTGCCCGCGGTCAAAAGTTGGCGAGTTTGAATGTGGCCGGCCGGATTCCTGACCCTAGTTTTTGCACCTAATTAAAAGTTGGCGAGTTTGTATATTAGAAACAGTCCCAAAAATGTTGGCGAGTTTGTACGTACCCGCGAAAAACATACGTAACCTTTGTCAAGAACAGAGAACTGCCGAGAGACAAAGACTGATAGAACATCAGAGGGACACTGCACCATGCACCTATCTACTTGAAGCAACTTAAAGAAGATCTTAGGGCATGAATTCGCGAACAAAAACTTCCAGTATACTACTGTTGTGCCAGAAGAAAAATTAAAATACCTAATGCTAAGGCGATGAACAATGTGTGTGTGTGTTTTTCAGCTGAGCTTTTATTTGTTTATGTGAGACCTTTAAATTACACTTGAAAGGTTAACTTTAACGCGCAGAAAACTTTAAAAACCAAAAACACATATGAAAGGACCTTTGAACAGTAGAGTTTTTGCAGGCTTTGAAGTGAGTTTTGGTATTTAAGTTTTAATATCCATCATAGTGTTCGCCTGTTTAGTAAATATTTCTCTACTTCTTATCGTAGGCGAGTTTCTCAAGAAACAAAAATAATAATTTTAAAATGCGCAATTTGCGCATGGGGCCCCTAGTTATAACATTAATCCATGTATTTTGATCAGCCTATTGATATAGTTAATTCATAGAACTACGAACTACTGTTGTATGGTATGTATAAACATCAATAATCCTGTTACGTCGTACGTTAATGCAGTCTAAAAGCCAGGGGATGTAAGCTTAGCAGAACGGCCAACTCTATTTTCTATTATCGACACTGCTAACTTTTGTCATTACTGTCCGGATTCTACCTTAATCTGTTGTTAATCCAAGCAAATGTGTGCAACATTTGGCTTAGTAATTAGCCAATTAGTAATTGGCTTAGTGACTATCAGAATTTAGAATATTTATTTCCATAAATCTTACAATCTTCGAGTCCCAACAAATAACAATATTTGTCCTTGGGTGCTCATTATTACACAGAGATACAGAAACATAAAACCTAAAATATACAAAAAATCAACAAAGCGCTCGGGTGACGGTGCACAAACTAACTCAAATATTTCTACCTACTGGTTAAACATCAAACATTGCAACATTTTGAAACTAGGAAACACTTTTCTCAAGCAGACCAATAATTGTAATTTCATGATGGGTTAGCCTCTGGATCAAGTATTGCAATATATAAAAAGGTTTAAAATACCTGTTGCGTCAATTTGATCCTTTGTAGTTTAACACTACAGCTGTTTCGTACTTCAGGAGTACATCATCAGGTGGCGAATGTTGGTCTTAAAATTGCATCTCATCGGTGGATGAGCTGGTCAGAAGATAAAAACTTTTCACAAAACACATAGTCACGGAACCCGTACGAACACACGATTTAAACGATTAACAGTCAAAACTTGGCCAATTAAAATACCGAAACACACGAGATGCGGCGCCGGTGGATGTAGCGTCATGACTGGCCTCATGTGCCGCAAGTGACCCCCTACCCCTCTCTTCCTTTATCAGGTCCTTTCTTTGTTTTGTTTTGGTCGAGTACGTGGATGGCGGCGTTGTAAATAAAATTAGATTTAAACGAAAGCTGCTCATTTAATATTTGGTCAGGGTGTTCTTTTGATGATCTGTAAATTTCAAATTCTTCAATTGTCTCCATTTGCCTGCCTTTATTATAAATGCAATATATCTAAATTACTATGAATGTCTGTATAACTGTGGTTTGAATTAATGACATGGTTGGCGAATGCTGATTTGGAGTTCTTCTTGGGCAGATGTTCTTTAAACCTAATGGCAAAAGATCGGGCAGTCTGTCCTATATAAAAACTAGGACAGTCGTTGCATTTAATTTTGTAAACGCCTGTGTTATTTACTTTATCAGATGACGCTTTTTGTCGCTCTCTGAGCAGGCCAGATAATTTGTTAGAAGTTTTATATGCAACCTGAACGTCGTTTTTTGCCATTTCTTTCCTTAAGGTGTTATTAAGTACTACTCCGTATTCCGCACTGACATGTTTTTGTTTGGTTTCAAGTTCTGGGCTATTGTTTATTTTGTTTTTCTGTTTTTTTTACAAGTTTATCAATGAGAGAGCTTTCATATCCATTGGAAACTGCAATGTATTTCAAAATATTAATTTCATTGTTGTAGTTTTCGGGAGTGAGTGGTATAGATAATAGCCTATGGACAAAACTGTTGTAAGCGGCTGTTTTGTGATTATAGGGATGGTGGGAAGAACAATGATTATAGAGCTGTTGTTGTAGGTTTCCTGTATATTTTAAAATCCAGGAATTGATCAGTTCGTGTTATAGTTACATCCAAAAATTTATTGATTTATTTGTCTCAGTTTCCAGAGTGAATTTCAATTTTTGATGGACATTGTTGAGGTATGTGGCGAGTAGTTTGATTTGCCTTTCATTCCCGTTGAATAAGACGAATGTGTCATCCACATAACGACTGTAATGAATTATTTTATCCTTATATCGGTTACAATCTGACCATAAAAATGTATTTTCAATATTATTTAGGAACAATTCTGAGAGGACGCTAGAAAGAGGGGAACCCATGGCTAGGCCTTCATGTTGTCTGTAATATTTATTTTCAAAAGTGAAATAATTTTGTTTCAAAACACTTCTGGTTAAGTTGACTAACTCTTGTTTAGCCCCAGCTTGTTATTACAGACAACATGAAGGCCTAGCCATGGGTTCACCTCTTTCTAGCGTCCTCTCAGAATTGTTCCTAAACAATATTGAAAATAAATGTTTATGGCCAGATTGTAACCGGTGTTCCCTGGAGGGGAGTAACGTCCTCATGAGTACTACATTCATAGGACCGTCCTCATAATTAGGCCAGTTTGTAAATTGCAAACCAGGCGAAATTTATTCGGATCCCACGCTCATTAAAATCCCTTAGTTACCATTGGCTGTTGGACTATTAATTAACAGTCCTGTCTAAGGAACATGTCGGCCTTAGTAACAAGACTGAAAGATCGCGCCACAATCACCCTACACTTATCCTTCACTCATGTCGCCTTAAAATACCCCTTACTGTGTCGGCGTCTTAAATAACTAAATAAAAATGTCTCTTATTTTCCAGCGTTCCAAAGTCACAGACTGCTTTTCAGCGACTCAAGTTAAACATACAGAGAACGTCCATGAAAAATAAACAAACAAACAAAAACTCATACACTATCATTTAAATACATCACTTTCAATTATTTTCTAAAAGCAGGAACGTGACATGACTTTTGGGTCCCAGAGAGGTCGTTAAAATACCTTGGGCTAAAATAAGAACAACTTTTTCGTCCCAGCTAAAGTTTCACTCTGGGGAAGTGAAGCTTCCAGTCTCGGCCGGCGCGCTGGGAAACCTCCTCTCTGCCTTGCAGTTTCACACTCAGGCACTGGGGCTCCCAGAGTGTGAGGATTTTGTGGGTCATGCAGTTGGTCATCAGTCTGCATAAGTCTTCTTAATGGTAATCCAATCTATTCCAAACATGTCGGCCTAAGCTCGTGGGTGAGGAATAATACTTATTGCTAAAATCATATTTTAAGTCCTATGATATTTAATTTAACTTATGGGTTACAGTTATTATTTATTACTTACATTTTAAGTTGTACTAAGATAATTTGAATAAAAGTGTTCGAATATCATGACTTTTATTAATTAGAGGATTAAACAAAAATCATAGTTTTGTTTGCAAGCGCAGCTTAGAGTAATCCGGTGCCAGTAACAGGCTACGGACACATTAGGCTAGGAGTATCGTAATGGCCATCCTCGCCACAGACGGTAATGTACTCAGCCGAGCCCCTATCACGACTCTTAAGACAATTACAGAAATCCCCGCTGCAGAGCTTTTACCAGTAAGTCTAGTCCTGTACTGTCATTCCATTTTAGTTTCCAAGCCATTATGGTGAAAAGAAATTAGGACTTAGCTATTGGAACTATCTCTGTTTTTACTGAGAAAATTTCAGAATTTCTGTTTTCCTAGGATATTTTATAAATTATACAATATTACCACGACCTGATACATGATTTATTTTTCTTTTAGAAACATTTTCTATTATCATCTTATTGCATAAAAAGAGTCCTTGTGATTTCGAAAATTCACTCGGAATAAATGTTTGTGGGCCGTATAGCTTAAGATTGCTTTTAAATATTAGAATAGAATAGTTTTTATTTTTCATTACACAAAGGTTACAAAAGTCATCGCATATACACATAGCACTACGTAGCATATTTATACATAGCATATTTAAAATGAAAAATATAGGTACCTCGGCAAGTTAAACCTGTATTGAGGTAACCATCATTTGCATAAATTTTAAACAAAATAAATTTCTTCCAATGCAAACAAATTTAAAGAAAAAAAACTAAAAGATTAAATACATAAATTTTAGATATATGAGTGCGAGCTACAAAAAAATAAATTAATTAAAGGAGAAAATTTTAACATAACTTTTAAATATCACAACATAACACATAAGGCCCTTGGCCCTAGACTATGAAGTGAAGCTTATGACGAACATCCTGCAAACTAAACAACAGTTCCTTCATTATTTTTAAAAACGGCTAGGGTATGAACTTCCTTTATGTCATCAGGCAAATTATTCAATATTCTGGCCAAACCTGGCACAGGTTCGTTTAAGAAAGATCTAGGACGAGTTCGTTTAACTGGTATTCTCGCTTTAACCCTCTTCGTATGTTCCTTACAGGCCGCCGATGTCAGGTATACCTGTCTTGTTTCTTTGTTTCATTCCCTGTTTGTTGATCTAGCAGTTGAAGTCGACCCAGTGGTCGTTCATCATTTGCGCGGTATGTAAGCCTGTAGGGAAATATTCTGAAGGGTCGCCTAATCCCCTTACATCATCTGCGCGATGTCCTGTCCAGATAGCCTCAGCCTGCCGACAACAATTCGCAAACAGCCGCACACCATCATTTTTAAAGTAATGTACCTACTTTATCGTACCTATTATCGTGTTTGGTTCAATATTTTTATATTATGTTTAGTTCCTGTATAAAATTTAAACTGTGATAAATCCTGTTTCTGTACCTACATATTATTTGTATTTTATGAATTTACCAAAGACACATTCTATTTTAAATGTTGAAATCTAAATACTGTTATTCCATATATTACATTTAAATTTACGACTATTGTTTTACAATTATATTTACGAGTACACAGTAATATGCGACATTGTGATCTATAGCATTTTAATAATTTTGTAATAACGTTGACAAACAAACAACTACAATATATTTGTTTTCGACTTTTTTCAAACCCGTGTTTTGTTATAGTGTACTTAAAATTATTTAGCGGTAATCAACTACTTGCCTTTAATAATCAAAATTCTGTTTTCATGCATAATTTTATTTACGTTTGTATATCTATAGTAAGAATTTCTATAGTAAGGACTATATTAATTGCTCAGATTGAAATTTTTTGCATGAATATTGTAAGTTTGCATTGGCACATTTGCCTATGTCGTTACTATAGCAGCCTGTCCGATACCAACTCCTCACAATAATAAAACCACTCATAACATTTACTGATGAAAATGAAAGAATGTAAAAGAAATGGCAAGGCCACGATATTGTGTTCGGCAGAATGCCGCTTCCGCCACCCCTCACCGCGCAGACGATGCATATACCTATACCTAAGAGCCCCCTGGAGCTCACCGCGCAGAACACGCAACCCTTCTACCTGGCTCTCCGCATACCGCGCAAATGATGTACGCCCGACTCGGTCATATGTTTAGGTGACACAAACATTGACCTTTTGAAGAAAACGAGTAATGAAACAAAAACTTAAGCCGGCTTTTACGAGAAGCAAATGCAATACAACTAATTAAATCAGACTTAACTTGATCGTGAAGTGATTGAACTCTGCGACTGAAGTGATCTATTAATTTGGTTTTTTAATTTAATACAGACTGATTTTGGCTCGATCTCTGCGCTCAAGCGTAGCTTGCAGGGACCCATTTTTCACTCATATTAGTTGTAAATAACTCAATGTATCCAATTATGTGAACAATAAACGATTGATTGATTGATTGAAAAATGTCCTACAAGAGTGACAGCAGCTCCAGCCACCTTAATAGACCATATTATTGGGCGCACCGAAACTGGGCTCCAAAAACCAGGTAGACGCCGAATCTGGGCTCCAAGCCTCCCAGGCCCCTCAGAGGTACACCGAAACTGGGCTCCGGCACTTCCTAGAACTCCCGCGGGTGGATCGCCAAAGGAGAAAGAAAACATTAACACAATTGAAACAGCATGCATTTGTGTACATGAAACATTTGGTGACGATTTAGATCCATCACATTTTGTGAATGACATAAGGTCAATGTGGCCATTTTTCAGCTGAATAATTTTATTATTGATAAAGTCCTGCCGCAAACATTTTTTCCGACTTTTCGGCACTTCAGAATTGGACGCACAGTTTAGTCCTACGCAGGAGTCAATTTACAGTGATTTTAAGGTTTTCACTAATACCACTGCACCGCTAATTTCACTGCCTGGAAAATAGCGTTCCTCCCTCCAGTGTACAGTCTCGCCGTACGTTTACTATTACAGCAGCGCCAACGCTCTTCACCACTTTTAAATGTACCCAACAAACGATAAAAAAAATTGTCCTTAACAATGTCTCCTTCCCTCTTTGACTTGTTACTTTAAACAATTACACAACACTATTAACACTATTTACTTAAAACATCAAACAAAACCAACATCACTATTACCTTAAAAACGATACAAAATTGGAGATCACTTGTTACTGCTTGTTATTCCGATGTAACTGCTCTCAAGTTCAACAAGTTACTGCGCTGGCGGGGGTTGGCAGGGGTGGCCGGGACTGTGCCCCCCTGGAATTCAGGTGACATTCCAGAGTACTACGCCGCACGCACGGTCAAGAATAGGCGCAAGGCTTTCTAGCCTTGTTTCAAAAGGGTCCACTAATCGCCCAGTTTCGGTGAGGCGATTAGTGGACCCTTTTGCGGATTAAATTTTGGAGTCCAGTTTCGGTGCACCGATATTATTGTGGACAGGTCGGCTGGAGTCAAGAGGACCGGTGTTATCGATATCCCAGTATACCAGATCACAGATGGAAGGCAATTACTGATCACAAGTTTTCACTTTCTAAGTTTTAGTTAAAAACTGACAAGCATCAATTGCCCAAATGTCATATTTACTGTCAGCGTTGTTTACCATTAACTTCAATAAGAAATGTGTTCAACTTTCGCCCACGAAATCTAAAATAACTTTGAAAGACTTGCTTAGTATCGCTTCTGCACAGCGAAATATCCCCCTTAATCCCAAAAAGAAAATTATATTACATTCGACAAAATAAGCTGTTGTTCCAACTCAAGTATGGGACTACCTTAACGGATTTTTTCCCACCCACACGGCATGATATCATTTACTATGGGCTAAGCCACGGGTACCGTCTAGTATTATGTTTTTTTTTCTAAATAAAATTAAATTGTCCTTAAGGGGGTCCTACTTACGCCAAAATATACCTAAAACACGTTCCGCAACTAAAAGGCATTTAGCGTTCACAGTTTTCACGTAAAATTCAAAAAAGTAAAATTTAATTCAATATACCTTTTCAAAGATAAAGAATTGAAGAATGCTACTGTAAATCTAAAATCATTAATGGCGTTATTTGAAGATACAATCCGTTGAAGTTGACAAACTTTAACGTCATCCATATTTTAAATTAGAATTAATTTACACTCTATAACAATTTATCTCAAAATAGTATATTAAAAAATGTTAGTTTTTTGGAGACGCTAAATAACACCACCCTTACGTACGCGGCAAAAACTGCACAAATTTACCATCGGCACAGAAATGAAGACGCACGTTTCAAAGTCGCCGTTAGTGACGCTCAGAAGCGAAAACTGCTGCAGGCAGGGAACCCTCTAAATATCCCTATAATATAGTTGTTATAATCAATCATATATTTTACTTACTTGTTGATTTAGCCCCGGGGAACTGAAGTTCTCTTTATCTACGCCCATTGCAATTAGCACCAATTATGGTATTACAATAAACATTATAATGATATACATTAAGACACCAAAAGCCAAGCAGTACTCTAATGACGACTTTATCTACGACCATTGCAATAAGCACCAATTATGGTATTACAATAAACATTATAATGATATACATTAAAACACCAAAAGCCAAGCAGTACTCTAATGACGACCTTAGAGTACTGGAGTCACTTTAGAGTACTGGTTCTAGACCAATGAGAGCTCGGCATTTGACGGAAGTAGTGTCATAATAACAATTACGCAATTCGCACATCAGCTGATTGTTGCATTACGTTTCATGTTTGAGTTTACTTATCCCATCAGCTGATTGTTCCACAACGTTTCATGTTTCAGTCTGCTTATTTGTCTAACCTCAAATTTTAGTTGACCTATTCCATCATTAGTAAAAGTCATGAGTTTTGTTTAACTTCAGGGGAAATTTTGTCGTATATTGTTGGTCGTAGATAAAATAGTGTATGCAACGATTGTATTATGCCTTTAAGCCACTCGTGAGATATTTAGAACACTCGCTTCGCTCGTGTTCTAACTTACATCTCACTCGTGGCTTAAAGGCATTCATTATACAATCGTTGCATAAACTACTATTAGACCCCTGGTTATGGCTACGTCCTTGGCTATATGGGGGAATACCCAAAACGAATAATAACAGTGAACCATGGACCATATGTCTAAACGAGCGATATAGTTGCCAACTATATCTCTATCAACCCGGGAGTGCGGTTGGAGCCGATTAGTGCTATATCTTACTGAGAAACTTGCTCAAATTTAATTGTAATTAAATGCAGCTCTTGCCGATGAGACTTAAATCACTTCTATAAGCCCTTCTGCCTATTATTGAATAATTAAAAGCGTTTAATTGTTAACACATACCAAGATTACATGTATTAACACATAAGTGAGAGTGCATTCAAACTTCAAATCACTCTCGAAATTTGCGTTAACTTAAACTATATACTTATCAATTGAATTTTAGTAGTGGCGATGTGGCGTTTCTGGCCCAATCAAACTTTGACAGGCAGTCAATTTTTTGACAGCTACTTCCGGTCACGTGACCGGAAGTGACGTCATCAGCTGTGACGTAGCTGTGACGTGTTGTAGGTGGGTATTTAAAGTTTAAATGCCCTGCTGTGCTGGGTATTTAAATTTTAAATGGCCGGAAGTGTGTCAAGGTCTTTTGGGGGTGTTTTTAAAAAAGATCTTGCATTTTCGGAAGATCCGAAAATGCAAGATATTTTCTTTTTTTATTTATTTGTTTTTTTTTACAAAAGTATTATTTTACAAGTTAGTAAAGTTTGCTCCCAAATTTGAAAAGTAAGTTGTTGTCGGTGCTGAAATTTCTTGTTTATTTTCATTCTTCTTGTTGTTGTAAGTTGGCAAAAACACATTTTTTTCGTTTTGATTGTTTGTTGCATAAAGTTCTAAAGATAAACCAAACCCAGTGGTTATAAGTTGTTTTAGTTCTTCACTAAAAATTTCCAAATCCTTGTAGGTTGTAAGATTGATAGTGTTGTAGTGAATCCCGCGAATGTTGAGAGACATGACTAGAGTTGTTTACTCGACGAGAGGTGTAGCAGGAATGACTATTGCAAAGCCGGTGCTGCAGGTACCTCCGATGGTAGTGGGGGTAGTGGTGGGGGTAATGGCAGGTGTTTGTTTAATCACTTTGAATTTAATCGTTGCCACAATAGACCGAGTCGATGTTGTAATTCTTCTAGTTTATCCAACCGGTTCTTTTGATATGTTTTGCAACTACATTTACAATAGCTGAAAGAATTACATTTTGTACAAGCTTTTCCGTCAACTTGATCTTCAGGTATTCTAAAACATTTTTCTTTGCAACAATAAGTTATAAGTGTTAGATTATTTCTTTTGGATGACATGTTGGTTGTAGCTTGTCTAAAACAGAACTGAGCCTCTCAACGTTAAAGTTTCGTATTTATGTAAAGTATTCGAATAAAACTATCGAATAAAATAATCGAATAATACTATCGAATAAAATAATCGAATAATACTATCGATTAAAAGTTCAAGGTCATCCGTTTGAGGTTTTAAAAAAAAATACAACATATCAGTATATAAAAACATATACTGATATGTTGTTTTTTATCTTTTTATTTAAAACTTTTTTTTTACAATGTTATTTTTGTGCGATGTGCAGAGTTAGTTCCGTAGAGTTGTTTCCGCTCATTCCGTGTGACACCAAATATAATGATCCTGGTTGAATTTCCCGCAGATCTTCATTTTGCAGCAACTGGACGAATCGTTTTGGAAGATATACTTGAAACTTTGGTTCATCACCCGGTGTATATGGTGCATCGGATAAAGATGCGACGACTGCGTCTCCATGCGTTGTATCAATTTTCTTCATTTCATGAACAATATAATGTTTCTGTTCTTTTAATTCTGAACATTTCTTGATAATTAGAGTATTTGATTTTGAATGCAAGTTGAATTGTTCAACTAAACATTGGAGAAACTGTTGTGATGCCATCCTTCACAGGAGATGTTGTCTGTTCGGAGTATGGAGTTAGACTGATACTCGGGGTGTGTTGCCTCTTCGTTTATATAACCTTCGGAACCCCCACTACATTCTTCCGTTTGTTGTTGTAAGTAAGCAGCCAAGTGATACGCGTTTTGTAATGCGCATTGAGATTGGTTGTGTTTCGGATTTATTGTAGAAACACAAATATTTCTAGCATTAAAGTGAAATGTTTTGTCCACTTTTATGTTTAA
Organism: Flexamia atlantica; assembly: GCA_035578135.1. Taxonomy (NCBI): domain Eukaryota; kingdom Metazoa; phylum Arthropoda; class Insecta; order Hemiptera; family Cicadellidae; genus Flexamia; species Flexamia atlantica. The sequence continues at coordinate 1,871,263 of JAQJVK010000025.1, read as the reverse complement.
AACTTCTTTGTTTGTGTACTGTCGTATCCAATTCTTTTTTTCCAATCCTCTGGTATATATGTGTGTAAATTGTTTGCAAAAATGAAACATAATTTTGTGTACATTGTTGTACGGTAGGAAACCTTCATACCAATGGATATGATGAAAATTATTTGTTAGCCATCTGTTTGTTATTTTAGCTTTTGACTTTAGTTCATGGACAGAACACGGTGCTTCAAATAAAAACGGGTATGCTACTTGTGTAAGCAAATCCAAAATTACCAATTCTTTTATGATAAATCTATCATCGTTTCCGCGAAATGCTTGAAATTCAATTACACAAGGTTTTGCTGCCATTTCTTCATCCTGTCTGCTCATCACGGTGTCTGCTGATCAACTGTTTTCCACACCACGGTAGGTTAGATATATATATATATATATATATAAACCAGGCCGTACAGTTGTAGGCGCGTTGGTGTATGTTTAACGTGGGCACCATCCCCAGTAGGCCTACCCCACGGTTTATTCTTTTGTTAAATTACATTGTAGTTTTAACCTAGCAAAGTTTCTTCTTCTGTATTATTGTTGTTGTTGGTTTCTTCTTCTGTACTGTTGTTGTTGTTGTTGTTGGTTTCTTCTTCTGTAGCCTCCGTTGCAACTTCAGTAAAAGGTTCAAAGTTTCTTAACTGCCTCCACATTTCCACTTCGTGAGGTATTCTATTAAAGATGGATGTATCTATTGGTCCGTATTGTAAAGTGCTTTCTGGTTGTTTTTCGCATGCATCTACCAGATATTCCTTAATAACAGAGCTTGAAAATACTAATTGTTTCATATACCTGGTAATAGGTGATGTTGCATAGTTTAAAATGTAAAATTCTTCACGTGTTAGAAGAATTTTATTTTCAAATTGTGTCGAGTCTCTAATTCTTACTTGTTGTTGACCACGATGTTTAATAATGTCAATTTCATTGTCACAATCCAAAAGTCGAATGTTAGTTTTTCTTCCAAAGAAACTGTTGGCTAAATAACATTCAATAAGATGTAGATGTTTTAAAAAGGAATCCCAAGCATTTCCTGAAAATAAAACCATCTTTGTTCCATGGCTTAGTATTACTGCGGGAGAGTAGTCTAATGATTTTACCAATCCTATCGACACACTTTTACTCATGCAAGATGAAATAGGATAAAAGATGCGAAGGAAAACTTCAGTTAAAATGTTTGGTGGAATATTTTCTTCAAGTTTTCTTTTCTTTCTTACGTTTGTTTTATTATTTTCCAACTTTTTATTTTGTTTTCCAAACTTTAAAAAGTCATCAATTTCCTTTACAATATTTTCTTCAAAATGTTTATCATCATTTTCCAATAAAGGTGCTGTTTCGGAAACGTCTTGTACAACTGATAAAGAACTCATTTTGTTTATAATGCTGTAGACGATGTTACCCATACAACTGTAGACAGTAAACTAAACAATTTTCGTTCCCGCTCCTGCTTTTATAACCGAGTGGTGGGGGTATTTTTTTCCTTTTCATTTTACAAAACTGCTTTTACAATTCCTGTTAAAGGTGTATATGTAACAATTTTATCATGTAAAATTAAACAATAAGCAGATGTATCTTTGGGTACATTTTGTTCAAATTCCATTTCTATTTTTATATCTACACTGGAAGATTTTACAGATTCGTTTTGTTTTGAACAATCAACTACAACAATCGGATAGTTAGATTTAAATTGGTTTGGCGTTAATAAAGGTGTGTTTGTTTTTCCATAATATGAATTTTGGAATCTTGCGTACATATCGTACAAAACGCTAAACCTGTCTTTTGTAAAGTTTATGTTGAAGTTGTCGTATGGAAAGAATTGAGAGTTTAGAAACACCTTAAAATTTGTAAGTTTGCAATGATCAAATTCACCAGCATTTTTAGTTATTTCGTTTCTTCTTTTTGTTTGTAATCCAAATATTACATATCTTGCCTTTTCCAAATGAGTAGAAGTTTTTACAGTCCATGTATGACGTTGTGTTTCCGGTAAAACCGGATATTCATGAAACTCCCAACTTCTAAATGGTATTACGATATCACGATCTGATTTTAAAGTTCTTAATAATGAAATTCTATTCTGATCGTTTAACCGTACATGCGGTACTCTCCAAACAATTTTGTCTAATTGCATTTTCCATTCTAAAGTAGCTTCCGTTGTTCCATCAGTTGCTTGAATAATATCTTTGTCGTTTGATGATCTTAACAAAACTAATTCTTGTTTTACGTTTATTATTATTTTTCGGTAATCTTCGGCAAAGCCTAAAAGTAATCTTAAAGGAATGTAAAAGTCAAAATTGCCTGAAGTGTTTGGAGTGATTGTACTGGAATCGGGTGCTACCCATCCTGCGGCGGCTAGCATATTTTTTTCACTCGGTGTTAAAGATGCTAATCCTTTTAATGTACTTGTAATTCCCACCTTTTTTGTTGAATCTACTGTAACTCCGGAAATTTCATATCTTATTTCATCAAACAAATATGCCATGGGGTTATTTATGAACGGAACAGTACTTGCAGTGCTTCCATCTCTTTTTGTTACTCTTCCTTCGATATACAAATAACTTTCACATGGAAGTGTATAAATATCCTGTTGTTGTATGGGAATTCTAATTTCATCATTATTATTTAATTTTGATGAAGCGTAAGGGTTGTGCGTATGATATTCCTTTTCCCATAAGGTTTCGTCGAATGTCGGACCCTGCGCTATATCCAATATTTCCATTATTAATAAGTTTTAATCCAATTTCTTCTAGAAAACGAATGTTATCACTTGTTAATCCTTCTATAGCTAAAGTGCTACTGACTTGTTTACCAGTCAGCTCTTTCTTTTTAAATGATAACCCCATTGTTATACGGTTGATTTTATATGTATTCGTATAGTTATAGGTTCGTCTCTAAAATCAATATGATTTCCGTCTTGATCTAGTATGTTCACCACAATGTCTGAAATAAAACTGGTGTTTAACGGTAGGTACACCAAGTTTTGTGGCTTTTCCACAATTTTAAAACCCGGAGCGACCGTTGGATAGAATGTGTGCAATATATGAGTATTTTCACCATCTCTATAAGAACCATGTATAATATTACATGTAATATCTATACTGTTAACTTTCATTATTGTTACAGTTCTAGCACCTGAATGGTTAATATTAGGTTCTAAAATTTTTGTTGTTTTAGGAAATCCTAATAAACTACCAATTGAATGTTCTTTGCTAAAATCTATATAATATTTAGATTTAATTTCAGCTTTCATAGTATTGTTATTTCCTTTTATTGTTATATTATCTTTTCCCATATGATTTTGTATCGCTTCATTTATATCATCAATTTCATATGCTCCAGTGGGTAAACTAAATACTTGTATATCTGAATATTTGTTTGTATTTTTATCTTTTGTTTTGTAATAATGTATTTTGTCATTAACATTTTCAGTAACGTTGGGAATAGAATTATAAGTTGTTATATCTAATAATGCGGCTTCCCATAATTTATCTTTTTCCAAACGTAACGCAGGGAAAAGAACACTTCGCAAAGTAGATGAAGTTCCAGTTAATGATACTGTATAGGAAGACATCTTAAAGTTGACTAACGCTTTTTGTTAAAAAATCTAAACATAAATGTCCACAGATTACCGTATCATCAGGTTGCTCTCTTTTATAATTGTATAGTACATTTTTAGCTGTTTTAAAGTAATATTGTAGTTCTTTTGGTGGTGGGAGATTACCAAAACTATCAAAGTAGTAAATAGTTGATCCTAGTTTCTTATAACATACCCAATGAGTGCCTGATCCTTTACTATTATCTAAATTTACTATTCCGGTTTCATTTTTCCATATTTTAACAGGTAATGCATCTTTCATAAACACTCCTCTAAAAAATGGAATTTTTAAACAAGAAACATAAGTAATTAATTCTTTATCTGTTAATTCTTTATTTGGAATTAGTAATTGTTTTTTTCTGTTTAATACACACGATACGGTCTTAGGTATAATCCTCCTCCTTTTTTTATCATTGACCATATTGTTTGTTTCTTTTTATTTTTACCTGCGGTGGATCGTCGTTTTCTTCTTATATTTCCTCCACGTTTCTTTGCAGGTTTTCTTCTCCTTTTTCCACCTCCTTTCTTCTTTCCACCTCCAAACATCGTTTTACCCTTCATTGCTGCTGATACCGCTAAAGCTGCTGCTTTTTCACCGATACTAGCGTCACTGGATGTTACTCTTTGCCAAGCTTTTTCAGCAAGTGCTCTATCCGCTATTGATCTATTTTTAGTATCTGCAAACTTTGAATATGCTATATCGTGTTGTTTGCAGGCTTGATCAAGTTTATTTATTCCAAGATCTCCTCTAGCAAGTCTTTTTTTCAATTTTGTTCCTGGACCACAATATTGATAACCTCCTGGTAAATGTAGTTCTACAGGTAATAAATCGATAGCTTTGTTAACTATAGCTCCAACCGGCTTAGTAACAAGAGAAAGTGCTGTTGATGCTATTCCTCTTCCTCTCTTTATAACGTGTCGATTATGACTGATGCGTTGAACTTTCAACATGGTTTTTTATAGTGAAAGGAAATGCCAATACTTGTTTATTTTATAAATTCTTTATAATGAATGATGCACTTATTCTTTGACATTGTTTATTTATAATAAACATGTATTTTGTTTATGGGTAATAAACTTTTACCCAGTCTTTTGGTAGGATTGTATCCTTTTTATCAACATCAACTTGAGCAAATCTTAAATTTCCAGTTTTCATATTTAAAAAATATTTTTCTATAACATTTTTCTTAACCCAATGTAGTTGTTGATCAGCTTTTATGGGCTTTATCGTATTATAAACATCATATAACACTACACTTAAGAGTCTTATAATGTAATTTACATTAACAGCATCAACAATATCAATAGGGTCATCTAAGCTAGTCAATCGCAAGTTTTGACAATGAAAAAACTTTTTGTGTTTTTCTGTTCTTAAGCATCTTTCACGCCATTCTTTTACTCTAACTGCATCACTGTCATTTACTCCCATTCCAACATTAAATAGTGGTCTTTCTTTACAATCAAAGCCTTGTTGACCAAGTCTTGATGAAATTTCTTTTAATGCAGGAACTTGTCCAATTGTTGCTACATCAACATCATTCAACCCTTCTTTAACATTAGTAATTATTTTTGCATCCGCATCCCATTTGTTATTGTTTAATTTCATTATTTGACTTATTGTAGCTGCATCTGATTTTGCAGTTCCCTCCTTAACGTTAGTTAACACTTTATTTTTGCAATCAATTGACTTAATATCATGTGTAATACAATGATCTGTAACATATTGAAGGTTTACCGCATCTTTCATATCTTTAGGGTCTCCAATATCGTGTATTACAAAGTTGTAAAAGGAAAATTTATCTGTTTTTTCAGGTATGACTGAATGTAAATACTTTTTGGTAACTGAATCTTGATCATTAACAGGATCTGCTATATTGGCTATTCTAAGATCTTTTGCATCATATGCTTTATTATTACTTTTAGGATCATATCTTAAGGTTTGGTTTATGTACCACATTAAATATTCTTTATTTACCGAATCATTCTTATCTATTGGTTTTGGAAGATTTGCAATTCTATAAAAATTAGCGTTATACACTTCATTTTGAAGCTTTAAGCTAGGTAATGTTTCACTTTTTAAAGTTTTGAAATTTACTGCATCATTATCATCTTTTGGATCATTTACAAACTTTAAACGTTTGTTACTTATATCATAATCTCCATCGGATGTTAGTGGTAAACCACCTCTTTTTCCATATGATCCTGATTTGCTTCCAGTTTCGGAATACCGTCCAAACTTATCCACACTCATGGTTATACTGAATATTTAATCAGTTATACTTGTATTATATATACTCATATTTTTTTATGCAATTACTCCTCGATTTCGCAGTTCGCCGACCAAAGCTACCCATTCATTTTCTAAACCACTATGTCCGGCTTGTTTAGCTTCATATATCAACTTCATTCTGTCAACCAATTTGTTTATATCGTTGTAGTATATTATATTAGTATCATACAAGTTTTTTAATAATCCTTTTCCTGATAAACTTGATTGATTTGTTTTTCTTCTTTTATGTAAAATATTTATTTCAGCAGAAGATAATGATTTTCTTTTTATGGGTTCCCTTCTTTTTGGTGGGAAAAGTTTAGCAATAATAGTTTTATATTTTTCTGATGCATTTCTATGAACATTGAAATTTTTAGAATAATTTTTCTTATGCGCATTTGTATCCTCCAATATTTGTTTAAAAATGTTTAAATCCTTTTTAGTATATTTATTAGGTTTCGGCTTAAAAATAAGTTCAAACAATCCTTTTGTACCCTTGTATTGTTTATTATTTATAATAATATTGTCATGTTCGTCTACATCAAGTTTGCTATCTCCAATCATTAGCCCATTTTCTTCTATTCTAGCACCAAAAGTATGATATTTTCGAGTTGGTTGTGCAGAATGTAACATTTTTAATACAAATTGTCTTGCTAGCGGCCCTTTATACGCAATATCCGAGCCCAATTTGCTCAAGTTGGATGGATTAATAGGCTCTTCTTCTTCTTGTTGTTCTTCGCTTGTAGAAAGACCTTCTTTTTCTGTTAAAACATCCGTTTCTTCACCTAGTTCGCTTTCTTCTTCAGTTGTTTCTCCTTGTTGTGTAAAACTTGTATCACTTTCATATTCTTCTTTTTGTTCAAATTTTGAAATGGGTAAAATAGCATCTCCGGAAAAATTAAATGTTGAATGTTTAACATTTTGTCCTAATTGTTTTAATGGCTCAGTAATAGGTTTAAATGTTGATTCCAGAAATTTCTCTCTTTCACTTATTCCTAATCTTAACGCTCTGTTTTTATGTCTAATAGAATCACTAAGTGATTTTATTTCTTTTAATAGCTTTTCCTGATTAACCATGTTTACACCATGAAGACTTGTACGATAATGTTGTTAATTAATGTATTAAAACAAATTTATCAAAACCTATGCGGTAACGACCATCTGTTATAGCTTTATCTTTCATAATTACCAAAAATCCATATTTTTCCGCCCAAGCTTTTCCACAAAGCTCTTTGAACTTATCAAATGACATATCAGCATTTACATGATCGTTGTATATATGTTTTAGGTTTGTATCGTCTTGTTTGAATAAAACTAAAATATTTGCATTGTCTCTAATTAGTTGTTTTGGAATTTTGCTATATGTTTGTCCGATATATATGCTATCAATATTATTATGTCTTCCCATGGCAAAATAGTTTCTAATAGTATCATGATTTTCACTAGATACATCATCAAATACAAATACAGAATACGGCTTAGCCTGGTCTGGTTGCATAACACTGTCACTAGCATTAAATTTGTAATAGTTAACATCGGGCACATCAGTCAGGATCTTTTCCAACAATTGATACTTTGGTTGATGTAAGGACTTTGAAAAAATATATAGGTTATTAAATCGCAATCCTTTTGTGTTTGTAATTAAGTTAAACACAACGTTAGTTTTGCCACAGTTTGAAGGACCGCTGACTATACATCGTACAGTGTTTGGAAATAAACTGCCGTGTTTACCATTGTTGATTTTAACGTTATCTACGGTTAAATCATCAATGTTATTAATATTAAATTTATCTTTATGGTGAACAATCTCCATCTTATTCAAAGGCAGAAGAGTAAATAAGTTTATTTAAAACTAAATCAAATCTTTTATAGGTATCCACGAATCTTCAGTTTTATCAAACCCCAACCAACGTACTTTAACTTGGTCTTTTTTCCTTTGCAACACCTTTTCAACAAGATAAACATCGCCTACTGTTGACTTTAACAATTCATGTCCGTAAAAACCGCCTTGTAACAAATTTCCTTTGTTATCTTTTAAAATATAAGTTTCCGGTACAGTAGGTTGTACTTTATACACTGTAAAAACTTCATTTGTCCAATTGGGCAGGTATTTTTTAGTAAACACTCCTTTGTATTTACTAATTCGAACTTTATCATTTACATTAAATTTTCTTGGTTTTCTTTGTTCCGCTTTTGGCTGTGTATTTTTTTTAATTCGTTGTAAAACTAGTTTAGCGTTTTTCTTATTCACTTTGTTAGGTGCCATACCGATAGTTCTATGAAACTTGTTGTTGTAATCGCTTATTAATTTTGGTAAGATATCAACCCATACGTAAGAACCTCTTTTCGAAAACATTTTATACATTGCACCTTTTAAGGTTCTATTAAATCTTTCAATTATAGCTGCCTTTTTCTCAGAATTTGTGGAATAATGATTTATGTTATATTTTTTCATTAACAAGGCAAAATGTTTATTAAAAAATTCTTTCCCATCATCAGTTTGTAAATGTTTAATTTTATTTTTATCTCTTTTTATAGCTACTTCCATAGCTTTTGTTATGCTGTTACCAGTTTTGTCTTTTAATGGCAAAGCATCTGCAACTTTAGTAAAACAATTAATAATCGTAAGTATGTATTTAAATCCTTTATTTATTTTACTATGCGGTTGCATTTCAATTAAATCTGCTTGATATAAATCATTTATTCCTTTTACAACAGTATTTCGTCGTGGAAACTTTATTCTTGCAGGTTTATGAAGTTCATTAACAATCTTTTCCTTTAAGTCTGTCATGATGATTTTACTAACAAAGTCAAGTTAGTATTGAGTGTTTCTTTTTCTGCATCCGCTTTTATAGTTCAAGGTCATTTCAACATATTTTAAAAAAAGGGGAAATCACAGCGAGCATGCTGTGATTTCCCCTTTTTTTTCTTTTTTTCTTTTTTTATTTTTTTTTATTTTTTTCTTTTTTTTCTTTTTTTCTTTTTCTTTTTACTCATTGATAGGATTGAGAGAGTAGTGGCCGAATGGTAGAGTGTGAATTTTGTCTGGAAGAATGTGTCGTTTGTCATCATTGGAGCAGAGTGCTTTTTTCACTTCTGTTACGCTGTACAGTTGATGGTTGAAACTTCTGATGGTGTTGAATTTTGCAGTTATAGTCGTTTCTTCAAATAAGCATTGCTTGTAGTGTTCAAAATTTACATTCTTCTTAAGATACAAACTTTTTACTCCCTTAGCTTTTTTAATAATATTGTTTTCTTCTTTATGCAATTGTAGTGAATACAATTTTGACATTAGTGCAATAAGTTCTTTCAGTAAAATTCCATTTGCTTCGTCTTTAAATTTTCCAAGTTTCTTTTTGTTCCGATCATTGTCATAATTTAAATGATCTTTTGGATAGTCACTAAAATCAAATTCATTTTTGTGAGCAAATGTTCGAAGATCCAAATACATATCTTCAGTAAGAATCCAGTAGATGAAAGCGTCCATGTCCATGTAGGCGATTCCGATGTTATCTCTACCGTAGAAGGCGACCATTTTGTTGTAGTGGAAATCATACATGTGGGTTTTGGAAATATCCAAGATTGACATTCCAACGTACAACGGACGATCCATTTTCACGCTTGTCTTCTTCATAGATACTGCCACAAGGTTTTCATTGATGATAACGGATGTTCCAAAGTTTGGTTTTTGTACAAGTTTTTCTAGTTTTATAGGATCTGTAATTAATTTAACATTTTTGTGTTTTCTTTTGTTTTCCAATGTTTTTCCAAATATCACATTATTCATTAATTTAAAAAAGTCCTTTTGAAATGTTGATGTTGCAGCTGCTCTTATTCTGGTGTTTGAATCAATGTACGGTTTTAACCAGCAAGATTGGGAGAATTTTAAAACTCTATGAATTTTGGATATACGTAAACCCAATTGGAGTGCTTGTTGAACAACCCAAAAGTGAGCTACGTATCTTTGTTTATTTTCAAGAGTCATCATTAATTTTGGATGTTTGCCAATTGGTGAAACCTCTCCTCTCGTCCGCCCTCCTCTCGTCCGAAGAGGACCTCTTCGGACGACGCAGAAACCCCGTCTCCCATAGTAGATGGGAGACGGGGTTTCTGCGAGGATCGTCCGAAGAGGTCCTCTTCGGACGACGCAGAAACCCCGTTTCTCATCTACTCGATACTTTGTTGATGATTTATACGACATCGCTGGGAAAGTGGAAGCAATGTATAGCAATGTGGTTCCTATGTCACCTATGACACCGGAAGAAATTTATCTTTATGATTCGACAACAACATGCTATTTGTGTAACAATCAATTTACAGAAACTAAAGTTAAAGTTCGCGACCATGACCATCTGACAGGAGCCTACAGAGGTGCAGCTTGCAACGGATGTAACATCAACTACAAACTACCATCTTTTATTCCCGTGGTTTTTCACAATCTTAGCGGATACGATGGACATTTTATCATTCCTGAATTAGCAAGAGACAACGGTGAAATAGACGTTATAGCACAAACTATGGAAAAATTTATAAGCTTTTCAAAAAAGGTGGGCAAAATTAAACTTAGATTTGTTGATTCTTTTCGATTTATGCCTTCCAGTCTTATGAAACTTTCTGAAAATTTAAGAAGACAAAATTTAATAGAAACAAGCAAAATTGTACCTGCAGAAAAAATGGATTTGGTTCTTCGGAAAGGAGTTTTCCCGTATGATTACATCGATGGACTACATAAATTTCAAGAAACGTCACTTCCTCCACCAGAAGCTTTCAAAAGTAAACTTACCGATTTGGACATTTCACCTGAAGACTATCAACACGCATGCAGAGTTTGGGACGAATTGGAAATGAACACTCTGGGAGATTATTCTGACTTTTATGTAAAACTTGATGTGACCCTTCTCTGCGATGTGATGGAAGAATTTAGAAACACCTGCTTTGAAGCTTACGGATTAGACCCTCTTCATTCTTATACTTCTCCAGGACTAGCTTGGCAAGCTATGCTAAAAGAAACAAAGTGCAACCTTCAATTATTAACAGATATTGACATGGTGTTGATGATCGAATCGGGCGTTAGAGGTGGATTGACCCAAAGTGTTACTAGACATGTTAAAGCTAACAACAAATATCTTCCAAACTACGATAAAGAAAAACCATCAGTGTTCTTAGGATATTTCGATGCCAACAATTTATACGGATGGGCCATGTCTAATCCACTTCCTTTTGGAAACTTTGAATGGGTTAATCCAGACTCTATTGGTGATATTTCGCAAATTTCAAAAGACGGAGACACCGGATACATATTGGACTGTGACTTTGAATATCCAGAACACTTGCATGATCTTCATTACGATCTTCCGCTCCTTGCAAAAACAGAAGTTTCACCAATTGGCAAACATCCAAAATTAATGATGACTCTTGAAAATAAACAAAGATACGTAGCTCACTTTTGGGTTGTTCAACAAGCACTCCAATTGGGTTTACGTATAACCAAAATTCATAGAGTTTTAAAATTTTCCCAATCTTGCTGGTTAAAACCGTACATTGATTCAAACACCAGAAGAAGAGCAGCTGCAACATCAACATTTCAAAAGGACTTTTTTAAATTAATGAATAACGCGATATTTGGAAAAACATTGGAAAACAAAAGAAAACACAAAAATGTTAAATTAATTACAGATCCTATAAAACTAGAAAAACTTGTACAAAAACCAAACATTGAAACATCCGTTATCATCAATGAAAACCTTGTGGCAGTATCTATGAAGAAGACAAGTGTGAAAATGGATCGTCCGTTGTACGTTGGAATGTCAATCTTGGATATTTCCAAAACCCACATGTACGATTTCCACTACAACAAAATGGTCGCCTTCTACGGTAGAGATAACATCGGAATCGCCTACATGGACACGGACGCTTTCATCTACTGGATTCTTACTGAAGATATGTATTTGGATCTTCGAACATTTGTTCACAAAAATGAATTTGATTTTAGTGACTATCCAAAAGATCATTTAAATTATGACAATGATCGGAACAAAAAGAAACTTGGAAAATTTAAAGACGAAGCAAATGGAATTTTACTGAAAGAACTTATTGCACTAATGTCAAAATTGTATTCACTACAATTGCATAAAGAAGAAAACAATATTATTAAAAAAGCTAAGGGAGTAAAAAGTTTGTATCTTAAGAAGAATGTAAATTTTGAACACTACAAGCAATGCTTATTTGAAGAAACGACTATAACTGCAAAATTCAACACCATCAGAAGTTTCAACCATCAACTGTACAGCGTAACAGAAGTGAAAAAAGCACTCTGCTCCAATGATGACAAACGACACATTCTTCCAGACAAAATTCACACTCTACCATTCGGCCACTACTCTCTCAATCCTATCAATGAGTAAAAAGAAAAAGAAAAAAAGAAAAAAAAGAAAAAAATAAAAAAATAAAAAAAAAGAAAAAAAGAAAAAAAAGAAAAAAAGGGGAAATCACAGCATGCTCGCTGTGATTTCCCCTTTTTTTAAAATATGTTGAAATGACCTTGAACTATAAAAGCGGATGCAGAAAAAGAAACACTCAATACTAACTTGACTTTGTTAGTAAAATCATCATGACAGACTTAAAGGAAAAGATTGTTAATGAACTTCATAAACCTGCAAGAATAAAGTTTCCACGACGAAATACTGTTGTAAAAGGAATAAATGATTTATATCAAGCAGATTTAATTGAAATGCAACCGCATAGTAAAATAAATAAAGGATTTAAATACATACTTACGATTATTAATTGTTTTACTAAAGTTGCAGATGCTTTGCCATTAAAAGACAAAACTGGTAACAGCATAACAAAAGCTATGGAAGTAGCTATAAAAAGAGATAAAAATAAAATTAAACATTTACAAACTGATGATGGGAAAGAATTTTTTAATAAACATTTTGCCTTGTTAATGAAAAAATATAACATAAATCATTATTCCACAAATTCTGAGAAAAAGGCAGCTATAATTGAAAGATTTAATAGAACCTTAAAAGGTGCAATGTATAAAATGTTTTCGAAAAGAGGTTCTTACGTATGGGTTGATATCTTACCAAAATTAATAAGCGATTACAACAACAAGTTTCATAGAACTATCGGTATGGCACCTAACAAAGTGAATAAGAAAAACGCTAAACTAGTTTTACAACGAATTAAAAAAAATACACAGCCAAAAGCGGAACAAAGAAAACCAAGAAAATTTAATGTAAATGATAAAGTTCGAATTAGTAAATACAAAGGAGTGTTTACTAAAAAATACCTGCCCAATTGGACAAATGAAGTTTTTACAGTGTATAAAGTACAACCTACTGTACCGGAAACTTATATTTTAAAAGATAACAAAGGAAATTTGTTACAAGGCGGTTTTTACGGACATGAATTGTTAAAGTCAACAGTAGGCGATGTTTATCTTGTTGAAAAGGTGTTGCAAAGGAAAAAAGACCAAGTTAAAGTACGTTGGTTGGGGTTTGATAAAACTGAAGATTCGTGGATACCTATAAAAGATTTGATTTAGTTTTAAATAAACTTATTTACTCTTCTGCCTTTGAATAAGATGGAGATTGTTCACCATAAAGATAAATTTAATATTAATAACATTGATGATTTAACCGTAGATAACGTTAAAATCAACAATGGTAAACACGGCAGTTTATTTCCAAACACTGTACGATGTATAGTCAGCGGTCCTTCAAACTGTGGCAAAACTAACGTTGTGTTTAACTTAATTACAAACACAAAAGGATTGCGATTTAATAACCTATATATTTTTTCAAAGTCCTTACATCAACCAAAGTATCAATTGTTGGAAAAGATCCTGACTGATGTGCCCGATGTTAACTATTACAAATTTAATGCTAGTGACAGTGTTATGCAACCAGACCAGGCTAAGCCGTATTCTGTATTTGTATTTGATGATGTATCTAGTGAAAACCATGATACTATTAGAAACTATTTTGCCATGGGAAGACATAATAATATTGATAGCATATATATCGGACAAACATATAGCAAAATTCCAAAACAACTAATTAGAGACAATGCAAATATTTTAGTTTTATTCAAACAAGACGATACAAACCTAAAACATATATACAACGATCATGTAAATGCTGATATGTCATTTGATAAGTTCAAAGAGCTTTGTGAAAAAGCTTGGGCGGAAAAATATGGATTTTTGGTAATTATGAAAGATAAAGCTATAACAGATGGTCGTTACCGCATAGGTTTTGATAAATTTGTTTTAATACATTAATTAACAACATTATCGTACAAGTCTTCATGGTGTAAACATGGTTAATCAGGAAAAGCTATTAAAAGAAATAAAATCACTTAGTGATTCTATTAGACATAAAAACAGAGCGTTAAGATTAGGAATAAGTGAAAGAGAGAAATTTCTGGAATCAACATTTAAACCTATTACTGAGCCATTAAAACAATTAGGACAAAATGTTAAACATTCAACATTTAATTTTTCCGGAGATGCTATTTTACCCATTTCAAAATTTGAACAAAAAGAAGAATATGAAAGTGATACAAGTTTTACACAACAAGGAGAAACAACTGAAGAAGAAAGCGAACTAGGTGAAGAAACGGATGTTTTAACAGAAAAAGAAGGTCTTTCTACAAGCGAAGAACAACAAGAAGAAGAAGAGCCTATTAATCCATCCAACTTGAGCAAATTGGGCTCGGATATTGCGTATAAAGGGCCGCTTGCAAGACAATTTGTATTAAAAATGTTACATTCTGCACAACCAACTCGAAAATATCATACTTTTGGTGCTAGAATAGAAGAAAATGGGCTAATGATTGGAGATAGCAAACTTGATGTAGACGAACATGACAATATTATTATAAATAATAAACAATACAAGGGTACAAAAGGATTGTTTGAACTTATTTTTAAGCCGAAACCTAATAAATATACTAAAAAGGATTTAAACATTTTTAAACAAATATTGGAGGATACAAATGCGCATAAGAAAAATTATTCTAAAAATTTCAATGTTCATAGAAATGCATCAGAAAAATATAAAACTATTATTGCTAAACTTTTCCCACCAAAAAGAAGGGAACCCATAAAAAGAAAATCATTATCTTCTGCTGAAATAAATATTTTACATAAAAGAAGAAAAACAAATCAATCAAGTTTATCAGGAAAAGGATTATTAAAAAACTTGTATGATACTAATATAATATACTACAACGATATAAACAAATTGGTTGACAGAATGAAGTTGATATATGAAGCTAAACAAGCCGGACATAGTGGTTTAGAAAATGAATGGGTAGCTTTGGTCGGCGAACTGCGAAATCGAGGAGTAATTGCATAAAAAAATATGAGTATATATAATACAAGTATAACTGATTAAATATTCAGTATAACCATGAGTGTGGATAAGTTTGGACGGTATTCCGAAACTGGAAGCAAATCAGGATCATATGGAAAAAGAGGTGGTTTACCACTAACATCCGATGGAGATTATGATATAAGTAACAAACGTTTAAAGTTTGTAAATGATCCAAAAGATGATAATGATGCAGTAAATTTCAAAACTTTAAAAAGTGAAACATTACCTAGCTTAAAGCTTCAAAATGAAGTGTATAACGCTAATTTTTATAGAATTGCAAATCTTCCAAAACCAATAGATAAGAATGATTCGGTAAATAAAGAATATTTAATGTGGTACATAAACCAAACCTTAAGATATGATCCTAAAAGTAATAATAAAGCATATGATGCAAAAGATCTTAGAATAGCCAATATAGCAGATCCTGTTAATGATCAAGATTCAGTTACCAAAAAGTATTTACATTCAGTCATACCTGAAAAAACAGATAAATTTTCCTTTTACAACTTTGTAATACACGATATTGGAGACCCTAAAGATATGAAAGATGCGGTAAACCTTCAATATGTTACAGATCATTGTATTACACATGATATTAAGTCAATTGATTGCAAAAATAAAGTGTTAACTAACGTTAAGGAGGGAACTGCAAAATCAGATGCAGCTACAATAAGTCAAATAATGAAATTAAACAATAACAAATGGGATGCGGATGCAAAAATAATTACTAATGTTAAAGAAGGGTTGAATGATGTTGATGTAGCAACAATTGGACAAGTTCCTGCATTAAAAGAAATTTCATCAAGACTTGGTCAACAAGGCTTTGATTGTAAAGAAAGACCACTATTTAATGTTGGAATGGGAGTAAATGACAGTGATGCAGTTAGAGTAAAAGAATGGCGTGAAAGATGCTTAAGAACAGAAAAACACAAAAAGTTTTTTCATTGTCAAAACTTGCGATTGACTAGCTTAGATGACCCTATTGATATTGTTGATGCTGTTAATGTAAATTACATTATAAGACTCTTAAGTGTAGTGTTATATGATGTTTATAATACGATAAAGCCCATAAAAGCTGATCAACAACTACATTGGGTTAAGAAAAATGTTATAGAAAAATATTTTTTAAATATGAAAACTGGAAATTTAAGATTTGCTCAAGTTGATGTTGATAAAAAGGATACAATCCTACCAAAAGACTGGGTAAAAGTTTATTACCCATAAACAAAATACATGTTTATTATAAATAAACAATGTCAAAGAATAAGTGCATCATTCATTATAAAGAATTTATAAAATAAACAAGTATTGGCATTTCCTTTCACTATAAAAAACCATGTTGAAAGTTCAACGCATCAGTCATAATCGACACGTTATAAAGAGAGGAAGAGGAATAGCATCAACAGCACTTTCTCTTGTTACTAAGCCGGTTGGAGCTATAGTTAACAAAGCTATCGATTTATTACCTGTAGAACTACATTTACCAGGAGGTTATCAATATTGTGGTCCAGGAACAAAATTGAAAAAAAGACTTGCTAGAGGAGATCTTGGAATAAATAAACTTGATCAAGCCTGCAAACAACACGATATAGCATATTCAAAGTTTGCAGATACTAAAAATAGATCAATAGCGGATAGAGCACTTGCTGAAAAAGCTTGGCAAAGAGTAACATCCAGTGACGCTAGTATCGGTGAAAAAGCAGCAGCTTTAGCGGTATCAGCAGCAATGAAGGGTAAAACGATGTTTGGAGGTGGAAAGAAGAAAGGAGGTGGAAAAAGGAGAAGAAAACCTGCAAAGAAACGTGGAGGAAATATAAGAAGAAAACGACGATCCACCGCAGGTAAAAATAAAAAGAAACAAACAATATGGTCAATGATAAAAAAAGGAGGAGGATTATACCTAAGACCGTATCGTGTGTATTAAACAGAAAAAAACAATTACTAATTCCAAATAAAGAATTAACAGATAAAGAATTAATTACTTATGTTTCTTGTTTAAAAATTCCATTTTTTAGAGGAGTGTTTATGAAAGATGCATTACCTGTTAAAATATGGAAAAATGAAACCGGAATAGTAAATTTAGATAATAGTAAAGGATCAGGCACTCATTGGGTATGTTATAAGAAACTAGGATCAACTATTTACTACTTTGATAGTTTTGGTAATCTCCCACCACCAAAAGAACTACAATATTACTTTAAAACAGCTAAAAATGTACTGTACAATTATAAAAGAGAGCAACCTGATGATACGGTAATCTGTGGACATTTATGTTTAGATTTTTTAACAAAAAGCGTTAGTCAACTTTAAGATGTCTTCCTATACAGTATCATTAACTGGAACTTCATCTACTTTGCGAAGTGTTCTTTTCCCTGCGTTACGTTTGGAAAAAGATAAATTATGGGAAGCCGCATTATTAGATATAACAACTTATAATTCTATTCCCAACGTTACTGAAAATGTTAATGACAAAATACATTATTACAAAACAAAAGATAAAATACAAACAAATATTCAGATATACAAGTATTTAGTTTACCCACTGGAGCATATGAAATTGATGATATAAATGAAGCGATACAAAATCATATGGGAAAAGATAATATAACAATAAAAGGAAATAACAATACTATGAAAGCTGAAATTAAATCTAAATATTATATAGATTTTAGCAAAGAACATTCAATTGGTAGTTTATTAGGATTTCCTAAAACAACAAAAATTTTAGAACCTAATATTAACCATTCAGGTGCTAGAACTGTAACAATAATGAAAGTTAACAGTATAGATATTACATGTAATATTATACATGGTTCTTATAGAGATGGTGAAAATACTCATATATTGCACACATTCTATCCAACGGTCGCTCCGGGTTTTAAAATTGTGGAAAAGCCACAAAACTTGGTGTACCTACCGTTAAACACCAGTTTTATTTCAGACATTGTGGTGAACATACTAGATCAAGACGGAAATCATATTGATTTTAGAGACGAACCTATAACTATACGAATACATATAAAATCAACCGTATAACAATGGGGTTATCATTTAAAAAGAAAGAGCTGACTGGTAAACAAGTCAGTAGCACTTTAGCTATAGAAGGATTAACAAGTGATAACATTCGTTTTCTAGAAGAAATTGGATTAAAACTTATTAATAATGGAAATATTGGATATAGCGCAGGGTCCGACATTCGACGAAACCTTATGGGAAAAGGAATATCATACGCACAACCCTTACGCTTCATCAAAATTAAATAATAATGATGAAATTAGAATTCCCATACAACAACAGGATATTTATACACTTCCATGTGAAAGTTATTTGTATATCGAAGGAAGAGTAACAAAAAGAGATGGAAGCACTGCAAGTACTGTTCCGTTCATAAATAACCCCATGGCATATTTGTTTGATGAAATAAGATATGAAATTTCCGGAGTTACAGTAGATTCAACAAAAAAGGTGGGAATTACAAGTACATTAAAAGGATTAGCATCTTTAACACCGAGTGAAAAAAATATGCTAGCCGCCGCAGGATGGGTAGCACCCGATTCCAGTACAATCACTCCAAACACTTCAGGCAATTTTGACTTTTACATTCCTTTAAGATTACTTTTAGGCTTTGCCGAAGATTACCGAAAAATAATAATAAACGTAAAACAAGAATTAGTTTTGTTAAGATCATCAAACGACAAAGATATTATTCAAGCAACTGATGGAACAACGGAAGCTACTTTAGAATGGAAAATGCAATTAGACAAAATTGTTTGGAGAGTACCGCATGTACGGTTAAACGATCAGAATAGAATTTCATTATTAAGAACTTTAAAATCAGATCGTGATATCGTAATACCATTTAGAAGTTGGGAGTTTCATGAATATCCGGTTTTACCGGAAACACAACGTCATACATGGACTGTAAAAACTTCTACTCATTTGGAAAAGGCAAGATATGTAATATTTGGATTACAAACAAAAAGAAGAAACGAAATAACTAAAAATGCTGGTGAATTTGATCATTGCAAACTTACAAATTTTAAGGTGTTTCTAAACTCTCAATTCTTTCCATACGACAACTTCAACATAAACTTTACAAAAGACAGGTTTAGCGTTTTGTACGATATGTACGCAAGATTCCAAAATTCATATTATGGAAAAACAAACACACCTTTATTAACGCCAAACCAATTTAAATCTAACTATCCGATTGTTGTAGTTGATTGTTCAAAACAAAACGAATCTGTAAAATCTTCCAGTGTAGATATAAAAATAGAAATGGAATTTGAACAAAATGTACCCAAAGATACATCTGCTTATTGTTTAATTTTACATGATAAAATTGTTACATATACACCTTTAACAGGAATTGTAAAAGCAGTTTTGTAAAATGAAAAGGAAAAAAATACCCCCACCACTCGGTTATAAAAGCAGGAGCGGGAACGAAAATTGTTTAGTTTACTGTCTACAGTTGTATGGGTAACATCGTTTACAGCATTATAAACAAAATGAGTTCTTTATCAGTTGTACAAGACGTTTCCGAAACAGCACCTTTATTGGAAAATGATGATAAACATTTTGAAGAAAATATTGTAAAGGAAATTGATGACTTTTTAAAGTTTGGAAAACAAAATAAAAAGTTGGAAAATAATAAAACAAACGTAAGAAAGAAAAGAAAACTTGAAGAAAATATTCCACCAAACATTTTAACTGAAGTTTTCCTTCGCATCTTTTATCCTATTTCATCTTGCATGAGTAAAAGTGTGTCGATAGGATTGGTAAAATCATTAGACTACTCTCCCGCAGTAATACTAAGCCATGGAACAAAGATGGTTTTATTTTCAGAAAATGCTTGGGATTCCTTTTTAAAACATCTACATCTTATTGAATGTTATTTAGCCAACAGTTTCTTTGGAAGAAAAACTAACATTCGACTTTTGGATTGTGACAATGAAATTGACATTATTAAACATCGTGGTCAACAACAAGTAAGAATTAGAGACTCGACACAATTTGAAAATAAAATTCTTCTAACACGTGAAGAATTTTACATTTTAAACTATGCAACATCACCTATTACCAGGTATATGAAACAATTAGTATTTTCAAGCTCTGTTATTAAGGAATATCTGGTAGATGCATGCGAAAAACAACCAGAAAGCACTTTACAATACGGACCAATAGATACATCCATCTTTAATAGAATACCTCACGAAGTGGAAATGTGGAGGCAGTTAAGAAACTTTGAACCTTTTACTGAAGTTGCAACGGAGGCTACAGAAGAAGAAACCAACAACAACAACAACAACAACAGTACAGAAGAAGAAACCAACAACAACAATAATACAGAAGAAGAAACTTTGCTAGGTTAAAACTACAATGTAATTTAACAAAAGAATAAACCGTGGGGTAGGCCTACTGGGGATGGTGCCCACGTTAAACATACACCAACGCGCCTACAACTGTACGGCCTGGTTTATATATATATATATATATATCTAACCTACCGTGGTGTGGAAAACAGTTGATCAGCAGACACCGTGATGAGCAGACAGGATGAAGAAATGGCAGCAAAACCTTGTGTAATTGAATTTCAAGCATTTCGCGGAAACGATGATAGATTTATCATAAAAGAATTGGTAATTTTGGATTTGCTTACACAAGTAGCATACCCGTTTTTATTTGAAGCACCGTGTTCTGTCCATGAACTAAAGTCAAAAGCTAAAATAACAAACAGATGGCTAACAAATAATTTTCATCATATCCATTGGTATGAAGGTTTCCTACCGTACAACAATGTACACAAAATTATGTTTCATTTTTGCAAACAATTTACACACATATATACCAGAGGATTGGAAAAAAAGAATTGGATACGACAGTACACAAACAAAGAAGTTTTAAACATAAAAGTGGACAAAACATTTCACTTTAATGCTAGAAATATTTGTGTTTCTACAATAAATCCGAAACACAACCAATCTCAATGCGCATTACAAAACGCGTATCACTTGGCTGCTTACTTACAACAACAAACGGAAGAATGTAGTGGGGGTTCCGAAGGTTATATAAACGAAGAGGCAACACACCCCGAGTATCAGTCTAACTCCATACTCCGAACAGACAACATCTCCTGTGAAGGATGGCATCACAACAGTTTCTCCAATGTTTAGTTGAACAATTCAACTTGCATTCAAAATCAAATACTCTAATTATCAAGAAATGTTCAGAATTAAAAGAACAGAAACATTATATTGTTCATGAAATGAAGAAAATTGATACAACGCATGGAGACGCAGTCGTCGCATCTTTATCCGATGCACCATATACACCGGGTGATGAACCAAAGTTTCAAGTATATCTTCCAAAACGATTCGTCCAGTTGCTGCAAAATGAAGATCTGCGGGAAATTCAACCAGGATCATTATATTTGGTGTCACACGGAATGAGCGGAAACAACTCTACGGAACTAACTCTGCACATCGCACAAAAATAACATTGTAAAAAAAAGTTTTAAATAAAAAGATAAAAAACAACATATCAGTATATGTTTTTATATACTGATATGTTGTATTTTTTTTAAACCTCAAACGGATGACCTTGAACTTTTAATCGATAGTATTATTCGATTATTTTATTCGATAGTATTATTCGATTATTTTATTCGATAGTTTTATTCGAATACTTTACATAAATACGAAACTTTAACGTTGAGAGGCTCAGTTCTGTTTTAGACAAGCTACAACCAACATGTCATCCAAAAGAAATAATCTAACACTTATAACTTATTGTTGCAAAGAAAAATGTTTTAGAATACCTGAAGATCAAGTTGACGGAAAAGCTTGTACAAAATGTAATTCTTTCAGCTATTGTAAATGTAGTTGCAAAACATATCAAAAGAACCGGTTGGATAAACTAGAAGAATTACAACATCGACTCGGTCTATTGTGGCAACGATTAAATTCAAAGTGATTAAACAAACACCTGCCATTACCCCCACCACTACCCCCACTACCATCGGAGGTACCTGCAGCACCGGCTTTGCAATAGTCATTCCTGCTACACCTCTCGTCGAGTAAACAACTCTAGTCATGTCTCTCAACATTCGCGGGATTCACTACAACACTATCAATCTTACAACCTACAAGGATTTGGAAATTTTTAGTGAAGAACTAAAACAACTTATAACCACTGGGTTTGGTTTATCTTTAGAACTTTATGCAACAAACAATCAAAACGAAAAAAATGTGTTTTTGCCAACTTACAACAACAAGAAGAATGAAAATAAACAAGAAATTTCAGCACCGACAACAACTTACTTTTCAAATTTGGGAGCAAACTTTACTAACTTGTAAAATAATACTTTTGTAAAAAAAAACAAATAAATAAAAAAAGAAAATATCTTGCATTTTCGGATCTTCCGAAAATGCAAGATCTTTTTTAAAAACACCCCCAAAAGACCTTGACACACTTCCGGCCATTTAAAATTTAAATACCCAGCACAGCAGGGCATTTAAACTTTAAATACCCACCTACAACACGTCACAGCTACGTCACAGCTGATGACGTCACTTCCGGTCACGTGACCGGAAGTAGCTGTCAAAAAATTGACTGCCTGTCAAAGTTTGATTGGGCCAGAAACGCCACATCGCCACTACTAATTTTCTAAGTTATCTATTACTGTCGAGGTTGTAGAAAGAACTTCAACTGACGGTCGTTGAATAAATTTTTACTCTTAATATTTTTTTCTGCCTCGGCTTCACCTGATACTCACCCTTAGTAATAATTATTTGTGTTTTTAGTGAGTATAACATTGTCTCACGAGTGAAAATGTTGGACCCAAGCTTGCGAGTGCGACAGTTTTCACGAAGGAGACAATGTGATTTACTCTCGAAATATACTTTTCGCAACACTACACTAGTAAGTAGCCGATTTTCGCTTCCGTTTTAGTGTGGGAAGTCGCCGTTTACAAAAGAGTACGGCAAATATCAGCTGTAGTGAGGTAACAAATCAGCTGGAGTGCGGTAAAGAGATTGCATTGAGCATTTACCGCACGAGTGCGGTAAATGCTCAATGTTGCCAACTTAAGAAAAAAATAGTATATCACACAATTTACATACATTATACATAAACACAACATACACATTTTAACTATGGCGACCATATCTCAATTGTAAATAAACTGGTTTCCCAGGTTGCAACTAGTTACAGTTAATAGCGATAGGTTAATAAAGAGCAGTATTATTTAATCAATTGTTGCCGTCTGTGTGACGATAAGTATTCCTAGAAAGGCTTACTCAGTCGCCGAACAGCAGAGATAACGCTTTTTGTTAACTCCCCCGCACAGATAAATATAGTTTGGTTCATATTTTCTCTCTACAGTTTAATTAACATTTTTTAAATCTTTTAACTTTCATAGAAGTGTTGTTTTTTACTTACCCTGTATATTTGTTGCTGGTAGTGTTGCGAAAACTATCGTACGCAACTCATCCAGGAAGGTGTTTACGTTGCTCGCATGAAATTCCCGCGCTCCGCAAGCGTCGCGCGTGAACTATCATGCTCGCACGTAAACACCTACTTCCCGCACTAGTTGCGTAATATACTATTACACTCACCTGCAATAATAAACATCCTGAAAGTAACAATTTATTTACAGTACACCTCGGATTATCCGGACCCCACATTATCCGGATCCCGGATTATCCGGACCGGTCTACCAGAGAAATTAAAAATTAAATTCACCGCAAAAACATGTTTTTGCGAGATTACGGGTGAAATGCGCCTTCTAAAAGTAAAATACAAATGTAATACATTACTGTATGAATTTGGAATCACGATAATTGAAGGAATCATATTGCTTAAATAGTACATTTTAGCATTTTCGTGAACGTTGTTTTCTGGATTGCTACTTGGAGTGCTAGCAGTAATCAACAAAGGCGTAGTCAACGGCAATTTTGCGAGTTTGTTTATTGCTGTCATTTTATAAGTTTCGTCTTTTCTTAAGAAGAGTTGCAGTAATAAGTTTTGAGATTTGGGTTAATTTTGTCATGATTATTTCAAGTTTGAGTTATGACTATTTATTTAAATAAAATAATTTAATCAGATGTTTTATTCCAAACTTAAGCCGTATGTAAGGTAAAAGTTAACTTTATATTCGTATGATTAATATTAAAATTTAGTGCTTAAATTTGCTTCAAAATTAAACCTCTTAACATATCAAAGACTAACATGTTGTACAGTCTTGACACACCGTTTGCAGCATCTTTTTAGCTGGGGCTAAGGTACGCGATCGCTATTTTGGCGATATTGTAATGACCTCGGATTATCCGGATTTTTTGTTATCCGGATTGGTGTTCCGCCACATTAATCCGGATAATCCGAGGTGTACTGTATTAACTTAGTAATTAATAAAAGAATCCTTTTTGTTTCGTTCTACTTTTAGTGCCTACTTCCGGGTAGCTGCAACCATGCATGCACCAGCGATCAGCTGATTGTTGCAGCGTTATAACATGCTTAATTCTTAGATGTTCTATAATAATCTAATTTATTATTCCTGCCACTAAGTCAGCAGTTAATGCCTGCAGTCTGTTGAGGTGCAACATATTTGCATGTGTTCAAGAAAATTTGTAGCAACTCTAATTTTTTAATTATTGATTTCAATGTTCTTATGGATTTACTTTGTCTCTCGCCAGGAGACAAAGTAATCACTTTAATTCCACTGGAAGGCAAATTATTATTCTACTCACCCAGTACAAGGAGTAACATGCGTCTAATCTTAGGAGAAATATAATAATTCTTACTATCTCAACTGTCAATTTAAAAAGAATACAGCTTTATCACCATATGTCTAAAGCCGGCCATACATTAGGCGACCCGGTCGCCCGTCGACCGGCAATTTATTGCTTTCGACCAAATTGCTCAAATATCGCCAAATGTAGGGGGCCGTTTCGATCAGATTTGATATCCCAATTTCCCCAGGCGATCCACCAAATTGCCGGGCGACCGGGAGATCGCTCGGCGACAAGATTGCCGAGTGTGTGGCGTCAAGCGACCGTCATGAGCGATATCCGGAACGCGCATGCGCACTAAGGCCACGGTAATTTTCTTTCGGCCATATCTTCGTTAATATCGGTCGGATCTGGAAAATTCTTGACAATCGTTGTCTAGCTCGCTCTCCTTGACAATTTGAGTACCGTTATAAACAATTTCAGAAAAAAAGTCTTTATTTTCCGGCCATAGTATATTCGTCAATATCGAATCTTCATGCACATTTTAGTCCAGCTCGTTCTCCCCGACAATTTGTATAGCCAAATTAACCATTCAGAAGGTAAAATGTTAAATGATTTTTAGTTTTTCCGGGCGTATCTGAAATGTTAAATAATATATGTTAAATATTGATCGAATCTTATAGCAGTTTCTTTTTCGCCCCGCCTTCCCGGTTTATCTGAGTGCACACAAGACCCATTTGCGAAAAAGAAGTTCTTTCCGTTGTTCCGTGAAATTCGGACGTCTTGCCCACAAAAATAAACTTAAATTTCTGGAATCAGGACATCATTTATACTGTAGTAAAAACACGTAACACATAATTACCGATTTGGCATTTTGGCCAAATCAATAATCCACTTTTTTAATTAATAAAATATGTTAAGCATTACATTACACTACTTGAGATGGTGACCTATTCAGGTGGGTATTTCAAGCCAAGATATGAATGAGAGATGAGTGTAGGATGCGATCTTGTTGCCTTGTTACTTTCTAAGACAAGACTAATAAAAGGAATTAGGATTAGTAATAGTATAATCAAACGAGTGATTGATTTTTTTGTTTTTCATCTTCGTTAAAATATTGATGGAATCATGAAATTCTCGCTTATTTTTTTCACCTCGCCGGTTCATTCGAATACACACAAGACCCTTTCGAAAAATAAGTTCTCTCCGTTATTGCGCGGGTTTTCGACGTCTTGCACGCGGTAAAAACCATCATTTCTGAAATCTGGGCATAATCTCCTATTTTTTGAAAAAAGGTTATTCATTTCTACTGAAGTACCCTATGCCGCATAATTACCAATCTGACTTCTAAAATAAATAATCCAATATATTTAAATTATTCGTATATGCCAAACAGAACTACACCTATTAGGGGTTGCCGAGCTATAATTGATTGCAGGATTACTAGAGCACTTTTTAGCCCTTTCAACCGGCGATTGACTGCCGGCAATCAAATTGCTCGTCAACGAGGACCGAGTCGCCTAATGTATGGCCGGCTTAAAACTATTAATTGGTTGTAAATGGATCTATCAACGGAAATTCAACATAATAATGTTTTTTTTCGTTATACTGCTTCAAAAACAGATGTTTTTAATGCATGTTTTCCGGACCTAAATACACTCTTTTTATTCCTAAGAATTAAAAGCTGATACACTCGATACCAGCTGACTCTTTATAGTCCTAGGATTATAAAAGT
Source organism: Flexamia atlantica (assembly GCA_035578135.1). NCBI lineage: Eukaryota > Metazoa > Arthropoda > Insecta > Hemiptera > Cicadellidae > Flexamia > Flexamia atlantica. The sequence continues at coordinate 1,844,535 of JAQJVK010000025.1, read as the reverse complement.
CAAAAAGTGCCGAGTACGTCGTAATAATCGAACAATATTCATTCGATTACAAATAATCGAAACATTCATCGGTGTTATCGAAACATTCATTGTTGTCAGTTTAATCAATTTGTGAAACTCGCTCATTTCACCAATCGATTATTACATGCGTTCGATACGTCGATAGTTGTTCATTGTTACCAGTCTACCCTAACACAAATGAAACAGACAATCAGCTGATTGCTTCAAATAGCAAGAACAAGACGGTGGCATCTTTTGAAGGCATCTTTAAAGGTAAACAAGCTATAACATTTTGGTTTTCTTAAGTAGTTTACGTATTGTATTGAGCAATATAACGAAAAATATAGTTCATCACACGGACCTAAAGCTGCTTTTCGTTACTCGGTCATTTTTCAAACTCGGCTTACAGCTTCAGTTGTAAAACTTGACCTTGTACGAAAAGCGTCACTTTAGGTCATTGTAATGAAATATACTATAATTATGAAATAAAAAGAGCTGCTTAGGCCCGACATTTACTTTGATCAAAGCTCAGAAAACTGAACGTTTTCTAAGCTTTTTTGAAGTTTGCTTAAAAAATTAGCTTTTTTTAAGATTGGGTCACTCATTTAGTTGACAGCGGCGAAAGGTTATTGTATATATCATTAATAATAATTACGTGAGGTAAGAGATTTTTTGCGCCGAAATTGCGGATGTTTGGTAGGTTGTATTAGGATGATGGCAGAGGGCGCAAATTGAAGGTCTTGATGCAGGGAATAATACTGAAATCGCTTAAAATTTACCAGAAAATGAGAAATAACGTAAAATATTACCCATTTTAAAAGCATTGGAAGCCCTAACAAAATTGCAGCTGTTCTTATTCAGTATTTGAATGTTTACATTTTTATAAAATGTGAACGTTGAAACTGAGGACGTGCACGGGGTTAGCCCGAGGCGATTTTAAGGAAGTGAATAGGCCTATGTGTTTCCCGCAGGTTCAAGTTTCAAGATATACCTCTGTGTGAAATTTCAACCCAGTCGGTTCAATATTTTCGCGTTCACTTGCCACATACATGTTAACATACATACAGAAACCACCTCTTCCTTATAATAGTATAAAGGATAACCGTAATAGTTATGTGCAGTTTATTCTTTTAGTAAATTGAACTCCTATTTTTGGTTTTTAAAAACACAAAAGACACCTTCTGTTGATATTTTGCAATCATCGCTCTAAAAACTGAAAAAGCTCCAACTTTAATTTTTGAATTTACTATATTTTAGCCTTTCCAGAGAAAACGTTTAGAGCTTATAAAGAATATTTGAGCCAAGATTCATAGCCCAAAGCCTTTTATTGTTTTAGAAAATAATCTTTGAAAACTTAAAATGGCACTTAAAATGGCCGCCATTTTTAATTTTATAATATAGCCAACCCTATTTTAGCCTTTTAAGAGAATATGTTTAAAAAAACTGTTCTCAGAACGCTTCTAGAGCCTATAATGATCAATTGTGCCAGGTTTTATGGCTCAAAGCCTTATAGTTTTTTAGAAACTGTGATCAGTGAGTGAGTCAGTCAACCGTTTTGGCTTATAGATATATATTCATATATATTCGAAACTTGAAATTGAAGAGAAACTAATACTATACAGGGTGTCTGTAAAGTCCGCCACCAAACTCCATAAATTGGTTTATTGGGTCAAAATAAGCAAAAAAGTTCCGTGAAGGTCTGTCCTAAAACCCAGATATCCGCCATTTTGTGTTTTCCACAAAATATTTTTTATCTCCTAAGTTTGTGAATTGATTTTTTTGAAACTTAGTATGAACCTATAACTAGTCAAGGTCAGTTTATGAAAAAATAATCAGAATGATCGAATGGTAAATTTAAAAATGGCGGCCGCTTAAAATTTTTAATTTGAACTACCAGAAAAACGTTACGTAATACAAAAAATATGAAGGATTAACATTTTTAGAAAATTTAATATCCAGTCTAATGACACGAGAATTATGAAAATCGGTCAATAAATACCTGAGTTATGGTCGAATTTATCCAACGAGACAGCATAAATTGGAAGGAGAATGGCCCATTGTTGCATTGAGTCATGCGCTGACATAGGTCAATTACGCTGCCTCAGTCGATAAATTTGACCATTAGGCCCGCATTACACTATCAAATATTTTATAAAAGATCTTTTATAAAAGATTTATTTGACCAATAAAAATTCAAGTTTTTGTTTTGGAAATCAGCTGACTTTAACTTTGATTGGTCAAACCAAATCTTTTATAAAAGATCTTTTATAAAATATTTGATAATGTAATGCGGGCCTTACTCAGTTATTTATTGACCGATTTTCATAATTCTGGTGTCAATAGACAGGAAATTAAATTTTCTAAACATTTTAATTCTTCATATGTTTTTGTACTACGTAACGTTTTTCCGATATTTCAAATTAAAGGTTTCAAACGGCCGCCATTTTGAAATTTACAATTCGATCATGCTGATTATTTTTTCATAAACTAACCTTGACTAGTTATACGTACATACCAAGTTTCAAAAAAATCAATTCACAAACTTCGGAGATAAAAAATATTTTGTGAAAAATACAAAATATTTTGGATATCTGGGTAAATATGCATTTTAGGACATACCTTCACAGGAACTTTTTTGCTTATTTTGACCCAATATTTATATTTATTTATTTATTTGTATTTATATTAAAATGAACGTATGGTGTTTTTGGCATCTGGGGACCCCAAAACAAAAAGTTATGACGGTCTTGGGCTTAAGTCTTACAATGAGACCTACGGTAATAGTTTCTTCCTTATAGGGAGCTAAAACTGATCCTCAGCTCCCTTTGACTCTCTTGACATTGTCGCTGTAGCTCGACGTTCGTTTGACGTGCGTTTAATCATGGCGACCGACTGAAGGAGTTTAATCACGACCGCCTCCTTAGAGGTAGCCACGATTAGTCTCCGTTCACAGCAGTGAAAAGCGGTTATACAAATTGAACTCACTTGTTGAGATGGCGGAATAAGACAGGCTTTAGCTGTTACAGGTTGCAGGTGTGCCAATATGTCCAGAAAAATATAATATTTCTTGATCAGCTGTTTTTGTTGTGTCAATGTCCTGATGTCTTCTTTTGTTGTGTATTACTTCAGTATTCAAGTAGGGATCCTGATACAATTAAAAAATTATGGAAAGTATTACTGATTGAAATTAAATTAAAATAAAAATATTTGTGGCCTTAACATTCCGCCCGCTAAAATATATTTTTTCTTCCTTCCTTTTGTAAACAATTTAAATAAACTGATTTATTCTTGAACAATTAAAAAACAAAAATGGAAAAAATCTTAATTTTTACTTTCTCCCCCCTATACATAGTATATTGGAGAAAGTATTGTTTTCGTCAAAATTTTCGGATTTGAGTTGTTAGTGGATATATTCGTTTTAGTGCTCCCTGAATCCAAAAAAGTGGTTTTCGGCGTGGTGTCTGTCTGTCTGTCTGTCTGTCTGTGTGTGTGTGTGTGTGTGTGTGTGTGTGTGTGTGTGTGTGTGTGTGTGTGTGTGTGTGTGTGTGTGTGTGTGTGTGTGTGTGTGTGTGTGTGTGTAAACAAAGCTAGAGACGACACCAGTGGTCCGATTTTCATGAAATTTGGCATGTAGGTATAAACATGTTCATGTGTTTGGCATGTTTGGTATGTAGGTGAATCATGGTATCTCCAGGCGTATTTTTAATTGTTTTGAATTTTTGATTTTTAAGGGTATTTACCCCATAAAAACCCATAACATGACAAAAAAAAAAAAATGACAAACCCATAAAAAAAGACAAACATCCAAATTTCTCAAAAACGGCTCTAACGATTTTGAGAAAATTTCATGGTTTTTAGTGCTTAAGATGACAAACAAAATGACACCACTCTGTAAAAATTCAGGTTCAGAAGTTATGGGGTATTATGTGTTTAAAAAAATCATATTTTTCAAATTTAACAAAATCTGTAACTTCCAAAGAAAATATACTTGCAACCATTAAATTTGGCTCGAAAAAATAAATAATCTAGTATTTTGAATCATAAGTCGACGTCAACTGGTTGCGGAGGTGATTGATATTTTAGTTCGGAGGTAAACACAGTAAGTTGTCCAATGTTATTCTTATGGGAAAATATTTAAAAACTGATACTTCCGTTATTTACAAACCGATTTTGATAAAATTTGGTATGTATTTGTGTGATAATTAATTGTTAACTTGTTTTATTTCACTATAAAGGTTTTCTGGTTATAAATGGCTTTAAGGGAGAAAGTATGTGTCAGTCTCCTTATACCGTTCATTTTTGATGTTCTAGTTGACAGGAGAGGAAAGAGCTTTACTACAGGACGTTTGATCTGCCCTTGCCTTGTTTGAAGAGTTGCTACTCGAACCACCCCATCGAGGCCAGGATGTATTGCCTTTACACGTCCAGTCATCCAAGACATCACTGGCAGATTAGGACCTTGAATGAGTGCTAGATCATTTATTTTGAGATTAGGAATATTGGATGTCCATTTCCCACGTTCCTGCAAAGTATGGAGGTATCACAGCTCCATCGCTTCCGAAAATGTCGAGTCTGCTGTTGTACAAGTTGCCAACATGAGAGGCGGTTGCTGAGACAGGTTGAGAAATCGGGTTGCGGTAATGAAACAACAGCCGCTCCAATCAAAAAATGTCCTGGAGTGAGGGTGTCAAATTCTCCGGGATCAGTAGATAACCGGTAGAGGGGTCTGGAATTCAATCCAGCTTTTATGGAAGTTAGTAAGGTATAAAGCTCTTCGAAAGTTAGCTTTCGTTCTCCAATAACATGCTTTAAATGAAATTTTGTTGACTTGATACCAGCTTCCCAAATACCTCCAAAATGAGGTGTCACAGGGGGATTGAAATGCCAATTCACATCCACATCGAGCGGCCATATCATTGTATACAAAAGAGTTGGTATCAGGGCGGTTAATAAATGCGAACATCTCAATTATTTCTCGGCTTGCTCCAACAAATTTGGTACTTTGATCGCTATACAAGTCACTGGACAGACCGCGTCAGGCAAAAAACCTCGTCAAAGCTGTCAGAAAAGCTTCAGAACTGAGTGAGGAGACTAATTCCAAATGAACCGCCTTGGTAGCTAGGCAAACAAACAAGCAAACATGTGATTTCACAATTTGGGGCTTCCTTAGTGTGTCCGTCTTGGTAAACAATGGACCTCCATAATCAATTCCACAATGCATGAATGGTCGTGATGGCTTAATGCGGGCCTGAGGTAAATCTGCCATACGGGGATCAGCAACGTTGGCCCTAAACTTGGCTCAAGTTAGACATTTAGCTAAACGGTGGCGAATTTTGTGCCTGGCTGAGATGATCCAGAACTGCCGAACGATTAATGATTGTAGTAAGCGGGGCCCTGCTTGTAGGTAAATTTTTTGGTAATGATGAGTTCGGCTAGGTGAGATTGCTTGGGGATCAAAATTGGGTGTTTAGTATAGTAGTTGAGCTCCGCTTGTCGGAGACGACCACATATTCTAATAATGCCTAGTTTGTCAACAAAGGGCTGGTGACGCTGGACTCCAGTAGAACAAGGTTGTCCCTATTTTATAGATTTTAGATCTTCAGAAAAGTAATGGGGTTGGGTAATTTTCACTAGGGTGATGGTTGCAAAATTTAATTCTGAAGTTGAGAGAAAATCTGAAGTTATTTTTTTTGTCACAGTTCGGCAGTTGTTGATGACAAATCGAAGGATCCAATCGGTACACCGCTGTTGATAATTTTTCGTTATACAGTTTTGTGATGAAGATGTGAATAACAGATTAATTTTCTTTCCGGTTTATTTAAACTACAATTTTTAGGAAAGGGATTATGAGAACGTTTCAGCCTTTTTATACGAAAACGTTAACGAAAATTTAGTGATAATCGGCGATCTAAATGGGCGAATTGGGTCAGAACAAACAGTTACAGGAGGGTGGTTAAGTGGGATAAATAATTATTGCAACGATGTTAGAAGGTTTAAAGATCAAGTCTTAAATAATAGAGGTTAAAGTATTATAGAGTTAATTGAGTACTTAGGGTTGATAATTTTAAATGGTAGAAGTCAGGATGATAAGCAGGGTGAGTTTACTTTTAAATGAGCAATGGGATGCTCTGTTATTGATTTGGCGGCAGTGTCCACCGGAGTTGTAAAATGTGTTGATATATTTAGCGTTGTCAATCATTTGGGTTCTGATCACCTCCCAATTGAAGTATATTTTTCGATTAATAGTTGTAGTGCAAATGAAAGTAAAGACATGTTTTTACCACTATTGCCTAAGTGAAATGGACTTTGAGGGACGACTTGCTTTACTCTGATAAGCTGAATAATAATCCTAATTTGCGTGATTTGCCTCGTGAAGATTAATGTAGATGAAATTACAAAAATTATTTACGATTGTGTTTTTTTTGACGTTAAAAGAATTGAAACTGGAAAGCCAATATTAAAGTTATATAGCAGACAGCCTTGGTTTCATTTTCACTGTTTAGCGGCAAGAAAGCGAAAATTTAAGTTACCGTACTGAACAAATTCCGCAGGACAAACTCCTTAGATTGGAAAGATGGATATACTGTCGCGGTTAAGGTATTTAAACACTTATGTAAGGCAAAACAAAAGAGTTATCTTGGAAAAATTATCACTGATATAAGTCAAGCAGCCGATGCTAAAAAGTGTTGGCAGGCAATAAATAGTTTTAAGCGGCAATGAAAATCAATAATAGGGAATATCAAAGGAGTGGAGTTTTTACGGCACTTCAAAAATGTACTGAACCCACCTTTGTTATCAGCTGGTGTCAGCTACGCGGCTCCGCTGATAAGCATAGAACTATAACTATGGAAGGCCGACTTCACTGTCGTAGGGCGGCGAGAAACGAGCAGCGATCTCTATAATACAACTGGATCGCGCGCTGTGTGCTGTGTTTTCGGTCCGGCAGCTCGGCTCTCCCCCCACCGCTATCGGGTGAACCGCGCCGCTGCAGCCATATACTTTACACGGGACTACCGTGTTCGCGCTCACAAAAACCGCTATATCTTCGCTCGTAGTTGCTTGATTATTAATTAATTCACACAGTTGTAATCTGTATTAAATTTTGGAGATAATGATATACATTTTATATCAAAATAATTGTGTTATAAACTGTATTCGGCAGACATTTTTGTATGTTGAGTGAAAGCTGCTATCTTCGCTAATATTTTATTGATTTAACTTAGTTTAGGCATTTATTCTGGTTCAAGTATGAAGTTATAAAAATTATGTTTTTCATTTCAATGGAAATATAAATTATTTTTCCAAGAAAATACATATGGCAAGCGTGAATGTGGTAATTGAATATATTTATTTGGTTGTAGTATTAAATTAAATGAGGGCTAAAAGGCTTGGAAAAGGCCATCAAAGTAAGCATAAAATACACTAATAAAATCATTTACTCGACAAATATAATATTTTCATAACCTTAGTAATCGAATAATGGTTTTATGTGTTCTTAAAGAATACTAACTTGTGCAGTTTTTGTCGAAGGCCAACCGAACTTGGGTTTTTGTTAAGTGTTCTCAGTTTTGATTGGTGGTGTAGATTTATTAAAAAACAAAAAAAACAAATATCCTATCATTTTGATCAATTTTACTTTATTTGGGGTTTCTCCCAGCTGCACTAAATCTTTATGGCCTTTAAAAACCTTTAAAACATTTATTTTAAAAACCTTTACGAACTAGTATTTAAAAAATTAATAATGTGTCTTACAATATTTCGACATTAAACCTTGATAGTTAAATTCCTGCTTGTCAATTCAATAGTAGAGCGATTCCCATTTCAGGCATATAGTATGTCTTTAGAAACCAACTAATATGTTGATAACACTAGAAATAAATAAAACCTAAAAAGTACCAAAGACAGAAGTTTAGTTGAATCATGACTTTAGATTTATTTTAGACCTAAAATACTAATGTAGCATTAATAAAGCAAAATTACTTACCAGTAAAATTATAACGGACTTGTCTTTAGCATTATTAGAATAGTTGTACACCGCGCAATATTTCGGCAAGATGGCTTGGGCATATTTTGAAATCACAACAAACAGTCAAAACCAACAAAACTGAATTTCAGAAGGTGGACGAAGGATTAATGAAGGGTGGGTTTAGATACAAGTCGAGACCATCGGAGTATATTTACATCGATAGTCGAGACTTGAATTACTTCCTTTGAGTGATTTTGTTTACCCACTTGCTACGCGCGGGCTGATGTTTATAAACATATCTTTCTATATACGTACAGCAGATCGGGACAAAATCTACTCTTTGTTCTACTCATATGAATGATTAGTCCCATGCAATAATTGTTTTATAGTGTGAAAGTTTTAGTGGAACTGGTAATATTTCATAAACAAAAAACTATAAAAAATACCTAGTCACACCTTTTTCTTCCATTTATATCGTTGCAATTGTGATTGTAATCTCGTAAAACTACACAACAACCTCCGCAATTTCATAAGGAGTACAATGGTGGAACCCCCATTTAAATTGAGTAAGTATCAACAAAGTTACTTCAGTTTATATCAATGAAAACACGTATGAAGTGTATGGGCCGCGCGGCGAGGCTCACCCGTTAGCGGCGTGGGGAGCGGCCGGACCGAAATGAGCCTTGTTTTGGGCATTACAGCGCGCGATCCAGTTGTATTATAGAGATCGCTGGAAACGAGCCGGCAACGAGCTCGCTCCCCCCACCACTAAGGAACTGGGTACCGTTCTTATAACTTGGGAGAGATTGGGAAAAGCACGACGCGCGCTGCTTCGAATTAAAATTGCTGCCAAATTTGGACACCTATGTGGTTCTCCCGTTGTGTATTTAAAGTAAATTAAATTTCCTATCGAATGGTGTTATTTGTTTCTACGAATAGTATAGTTTAATATTTATTAAAGAAGATTAAAGTGGGCATTGTTATTTCGGACAATGAACACATAATAACTATAACTACGTTTGTGAACAAAATATGATGTACTTATCTAATTAAATAATTTATTCAAGTTCATTATGAGTTTCTCTAACTAAAAATAATATATTAAACCATATTCAATAAGAATACTTGCAATGAAAGTATATTAAACTTTATTTTAACTTTTACAAACTTTTAGAGGAGCTTACCTAAATTATTTTCATATAAAAAGTACAATTTAGATGGTAAAATAGAAATTTATTTTGTATTCCTGATAATTTTTTTGAACTTTTAATACCATTTTTCATGTTTTAAGAGATCCGTGTGTTGGGCAGACAATTTAAAATAGGAAAACTCAAGAGAAAATTACAAGTTGCGTTCACTTGAATTACTCTTATAGCCGTTGTAATGAAATTATTACAGCAATACAAAGTAAAGGATTTTCTTGCCCATTAAATACTCAAACGTTTAATATCAAATTAAGTAATATTTGTGCCATATATTTAAAAACACATAAAAAACTAATACACATAACACATAAAACGACCTAGTTGTGAGTTAATGACTACTTTTAACGTCTCTGAACAAAATTCTTATTAATTAATTAGGAGATAAGGTAATAGGCTAATAAACAACACAACATGTTCATTTTATAAATTAAATTTATTTGTTGATCTGTGACAAATTTCATGAATCATTGAGACTTAAAAAACACATTTTAGTTTAAACAAAACCATTTTTCCATCTAAACATTTTGGAAGAGAACGATCTTATTGAATTTCTGCCTTAGTCCTATTTTACTCTGTTCACCGAAAGGGTTTTTTCTTTGGCATTCGCAAAACAGACAGTTTTATAAAAAACACCTCTTAGTAATTTGATTAAAAGTGATTGATGGGAGTCAATTCCATACTCGGCATTCATTGGTGGCTAGTGAACTATCTATCCTTAAAGTACATTAAAGCTTGTAATATACACTTCTTAGAAGAAAATGTGGACTTGTTTTTGTTTACTAAAAACAAAGAGTACAAATACTTGATTAGCTTATACACATCACTGGATGACTTAATTAAATCACCTTTAGAAACTAAAGATGTTAATATGCCATAATCATAATTAATTTGTGATACATCTATTTTAGCTTAGTACATTCATCACATTTCATTTGATCCTTCACCTTTCTTACAACGAACCCACTTATGTAAAACAAAATATTATCCCTATAATAACTAGACCTATCATTAATTAATACAGAAATAGGTTCTTCGAGTTCATCGTCAATATTTTCATTATCTACAGATGAATGGAAACTTAAAATTGAATTCTGTTGATGTTCATCAAAATTCAAACAATTACTACCTGATGAAGGTTGAACACTGTTCCTAAACATAAGTTGCCTTAAGGCTTGTTTAAACTGCGCAACGTTTGGATTATTGTTCCGCCCACCCCTGGCCCTGACACATGAAAACAAAAGTTCCAAATGGTCTTGGGAAAATTTATATGACAAGACGTACTTTAGATTAATTTCGTTTAACAGTCTATCATTCAACAATTTTATTGAATTAATACATGTCAAAAATCCCAAAGCAAATGTTTTTCTGGCATGTTTTAGAATGTCAACTCCTTCAATTTTCAATTGACTAATGTTCTTGTATGCTTGGTCTAAACTTGCATTAAAATCTGATAAATTCGTTTTTGAAGCTGGTTCCTTAAAACCTAGACCATAAGGGTCTCGGGTGTTTAACATGTCAAAAAGCTTATCGATTAATGTTATAAACTTTATTGTTTCCTCACACCCGACAAAATCCGGGTGTCTACTACGCAGTAAAAATTCCAAAGCATTTGCTACGCTGTTGCTCAGCGTTTGAGCAGCCAATTTTACATTCATTTTTTTGGTTTTGTAAAATACATGTGAAGATGACAGTTTATTGGCTAACTTCAAACCCTCATCAGCTTGCAGGGAATGTAACCTTTCAATGTACTTAAAGTCTATCTCAGAACCATTACCAGAGATGATTTTTTTTTTTTGGGGGGGCTAGTGTGTTGCGAGCAAGTTTTAACATATGACACGCGTCAAGCATGACGCAAACCTTATGACTGATACCTTCAACAGTATGGTTTTGAAGGGAATTTACAGCCCAGTTTTCCAGTGCTGAAATATTTGTCGATGTACCATCACAAGTAACATTGTGCACATTGATTCCGACATCTCTTAACTGAATTATAGCCATTTTAACCAACTGGGGCAGCACATTTGCGTTAATAGATTTTATAAAAAGATAACCAACAGCGGTTTTAAATTTCTCTTTCAGTGAAACTACTTGGAACACCAAAACCTCTGTTCCTAACTCTTCCTTATCATCAATATTTTCTCCTAAACCTAGATCTGAATATCCAAGATTCTTACCAGTTTGTGGATCATAAATTAATTGTTTTCTTATGCTCATGCAGTCAAATGTTAGATTAACATTTTTTAGTGAGTCTTTATTTTGGACATTATTTTTCAAGTACATGAAAACTTCATTTAAAAAGCCAGGCGAGCAATTAAATTTACTTATCCACCTCCTTAAGGTCGATGGATTTGGAAGGCAAAATCCGTGTTTTCTTAAGATCCCATATGCCTTTGGAGAGTAGAAATACAAAGTAAGGGCGAATCCTTTCATTTTTTCACTGTACCTAAGGGCATTTTTGCTCTTGTCTTTACTGTTTACTGCCTGAATGAGCAAACTTAAAGGAAGACCTGAAAAGTTATTTTCTAATATTTCATACAATCCTTCAGGAGCATTACATTTCTTTTTTAGAACTGAAATCATTCCCTTTAAAGAATTGATCTTTTTCTCCCTGCGTTTTAATCTTTGTTGTAGGATTTTAACTTTCCTGCGCAGCATGACCTTCGCCGGAGAAAACGTTGGTAGGGATTTCTTTTTCGGCAATGCGTGCGACTGTAATAAACACAAAAAATTAATTTTACTGGTACGTTAAAATGTTAATCCATAATCATGCTAACAGATAATCATATTGGCCTCAACATACTAGTTTAGTAGTTAGTAATTATTAAGAGTTAAAAATAGACTTACATTGTTCGATTCCTCTTTGCTAGAACATGGTGATGGAGACTTTGAACATCGATCCTTCTTGACATCTTCATCCGGGACCTTGTCATCACAACCGTCATTTTGCTCTTTATCTGCCTCATACTGCAATAATAATATACAGAGTGTCCCATAAGTAAAGTGCCAAACTTCGGGAATAGAACTATGGGAACTATGGGTCAAAATAAAGATAAAATGAAGAATAAATTTTTTTCCAAAACCGCTTTGTTTACCAGATATCCGCCATTTTGTATTTCTTACAAAATATTTTTTATCTCCCAAGTTTTTGAATCGATTTTTTTGAAACTCGGTATGCACCTGAATCTAGTCAAGGTTAGTTTATGAAAAAATAATGAGCATGATTAAATAATAAATTCCAAAATGGCGGCCGTTTCAAATCTTTAAGTTGAAATAACGAAAAACGGTACGTTTTACAAAAAAAAAATACAAAGGATAACAATTTTTAGAAAATTTTACTTCCCATCTAATGACATTTAATTTACATTTTTATTATTTTTAGTAACCTAAAAATAGTTTTATAAATTTGTTTATGTACAGAAAAAATGACATGCAATTCCTTTTTAAAAAACACTCCAAATTTATCTGTGGATCATCTTTACAAGAAAAAATGTTCACTGGATGTGAAATAAAAAACGTCTTACAACACTTTAAAACTGTTTAAGTGTTGATAGATGTTATTTATTTTACATCCAGTAAATACAGTAACACGTGCAATGGTAATCAAAAAGTTATTTAAAAAATGTTCTTAAAGCAGTCGGCGTTATTTCTCTTGCGCCCACAAACAGTTCAACGGCTTCTAATTCTTTTATTTTAACCTTATCTTTGTAGGCCTATTGATTTATTAGAAGAATAAGGCCTTTTGCGAGTAAATTTGGTTCTAGATATGCCATCATAGGGTGTCAAGTTAGTAAATGGACTTAAAAAACTTGGTAGATAATCAAGTAGAACTTCTACTCATTAGCCAAAAAATAGGCCTGGACAATAAATATATACCTATTTTATGATTATTCAATTATATTCATGATTATTCTTATCTTTATACTTACTTGTGTAGTGAGATTCCAGTTTTTCTGTCGTGAACATTACTGCAGTTGTAAGCAGCACAGCGTTCAGGCATGTCACTTTATAATTAACACATTTTAAGCCAACTCGAAAATCAATAAAACTGAACAAAATTGTGTCAACATCCTTTATAAATCGCCACGTGAATGCTACTTACTGTTTCCCTCCGCGCTGCAAGGTCGCACCCGGTGGCGTGGGAACGCTGCTGTAGTCGATGGTAGGTAGCTTCTTACTTCCTTCCGTACCCTCTGGCTTCTTCCCGCCTAGCTGCAAAGTCGCATCCGGTGGCGTGGGAACGCTGCTGTAGTCGATGGTAGGTAGCTTCTTACTTCCTTCCGTACCCTCTGGCTTCTTCCCGCCTAGCTGCAAAGTCGCATCCGGTGGCGTGGGAACGCTGCTGTAGTCGATGGTAGGTAGCTTCTTACTTCCTTCCGTACCCTCTGGCTTCTTCCAGCCTAGCTGCAAAGTCGCATCCGGTGGCGTGGGAACGCTGCTGTAGTCGATGGTAGGTAGCTTCTTACTTCCTTCCGTACCCTCTGGCTTCTTCCCGCCTAGCTGCAAAGTCGCATCCGGTGGCGTGGGAACGCTGCTGTAGTCGATGGTAGGTAGCTTCTTACTTCCTTCCGTACCCTCTGGCTTCTTCCCGCCTAGCTGCAAAGTCGCATCCGGTGGCGTGGGAACGCTGCTGTAGTCGATGGTAGGTAGCTTCTTACTTCCTTCCGTACCCTCTGGCTTCTTCCCGCCTAGCTGCAAAGTCGCACCCGGTGGCGTGGGAACGCTGCTGTAGTCGATGGTAGGTAGCTTCTTACTTCCTTCCGTACCCTCTGGCTTCTTCCTGCCTAGCTGCAAAGTCGCACCCGGTGGCGTGGGAACGCTGCTGTAGTCGATGGTAGGTAGCTTCTTACTTCCTTCCGTACCCTCTGGCTTCTTCCTGCCTAGCTGCAAAGTCGCACCCGGTGGCGTGGGAACGCTGCTGTAGTCGATGGTAGGTAGCTTCTTACTTCCTTCCGTACCCTCTGGCTTCTTCCCGCCTAGCTGCAAAGTCGCATCCGGTGGCGTGGGAACGCTGCTGTAGTCGATGGTAGGTAGCTTCTTACTTCCTTCCGTACCCTCTGGCTTCTTCCCGCCTAGCTGCAAAGTCGCACCCGGTGGCGTGGGAACGCTGCTGTAGTCGATGGTAGGTAGCTTCTTACTTCCTTCCGTACCCTCTGGCTTCTTCCTGCCTAGCTGCAAAGTCGCACCCGGTGGCGTGGGAACGCTGCTGTAGTCGATGGTAGGTAGCTTCTTACTTCCTTCCGTACCCTCTGGCTTCTTCCTGCCTAGCTGCAAAGTCGCACCCGGTGGCGTGGGAACGCTGCTGTAGTCGATGGTAGGTAGCTTCTTACTTCCTTCCGTACCCTCTGGCTTCTTCCCGCCTAGCTGCAAAGTCGCACCCGGTGGCGTGGGAACGCTGCTGTAGTCGATGGTAGGTAGCTTCTTACTTCCTTCCGTACCCTCTGGCTTCTTCCTGCCTAGCTGCAAAGTCGCACCCGGTGGCGTGGGAACGCTGCTGTAGTCGATGGTAGGTAGCTTCTACTTCCTTCCGTACCCTCTGGCTTCTTCCCGCCTAGCTGCAAAGTCGCACCCGGTGGCGTGGGAACGCTGCTGTAGTCGATGGTAGGTAGCTTCTTACTTCCTTCCGTACCCTCTGGCTTCTTCCCGCCTAGCTGCAAAGTCGCATCCGGTGGCGTGGGAACGCTGCTGTAGTCGATGGTAGGTAGCTTCTTACTTCCTTCCGTACCCTCTGGCTTCTTCCCGCCTAGCTGCAAAGTCGCATCCGGTGGCGTGGGAACGCTGCTGTAGTCGATGGTAGGTAGCTTCTTACTTCCTTCCGTACCCTCTGGCTTTTTCCCGCCTAGCTGCAAAGTCGCACCCGGTGGCGTGGGAACGCTGCTGTAGTCGATGGTAGGTAGCTTCTTACTTCCTTCCGTACCCTCTGGCTTCTTCCCGCCTAGCTGCAAAGTCGCATCCGGTGGCGTGGGAACGCTGCTGTAGTCGATGGTAGGTAGCTTCTTACTTCCTTCCGTACCCTCTGGCTTCTTCCCGCCTAGCTGCAAAGTCGCATCCGGTGGCGTGGGAACGCTGCTGTAGTCGATGGTAGGTAGCTTCTTACTTCCTTCCGTACCCTCTGGCTTCTTCCCGCCTAGCTGCAAAGTCGCACCCGGTGGCGTGGGAACGCTGCTGTAGTCGATGGTAGGTAGCTTCTTACTTCCTTCCGTACCCTCTGGCTTCTTCCCGCCTAGCTGCAAAGTCGCACCCGGTGGCGTGGGAACGCTGCTGTAGTCGATGGTAGGTAGCTTCTTACTTCCTTCCGTACCCTCTGGCTTCTTCCCGCCTAGCTGCAAAGTCGCACCCGGTGGCGTGGGAACGCTGCTGTAGTCGATGGTAGGTAGCTACTTACTTCCTTCCGTACCCTCTGGCTTCTTCCCGCCTAGCTGCAAAGTCGCACCCGGTGGCGTGGGAACGCTGCTGTAGTCGATGGTAGGTAGCTTCTTACTTCCTTCCGTACCCTCTGGCTTCTTCCCGCCTAGCTGCAAAGTCGCACCCGGTGGCGTGGGAACGCTGCTGTAGTCGATGGTAGGTAGCTTCTTACTTCCTTCCGTACCCTCTGGCTTCTTCCCGCCTAGCTGCAAAGTCGCATTCGGTGGCGTGGGAACGCTGCTGTAGTCGATGGTAGGTAGCTTCTTACTTCCTTCCGTACCCTCTGTCTTCTTCCCGCCTAGCTGCAAAGTCACATCCGGTGGCGTGGGAACGCTGCTGTAGTCGATGGTAGGTAGCTTCTTACTTCCTTCCGTACCCTCTGGCTTCTTCCCGCCTAGCTGCAAAGTCGCATCCGGTGGCGTGGGAACGCTGCTGTAGTCGATGGTAGGTAGCTTCTTACTTCCTTCCGTACCCTCTGGCTTCTTCCCGCCTAGCTGCAAAGTCGCATCCGGTGGCGTGGGAACGCTGCTGTAGTCGATGGTAGGTAGCTTCTTACTTCCTTCCGTACCCTCTGGCTTCTTCCCGCCTAGCTGCAAAGTCGCATCCGGTGGCGTGGGAACGCTGCTGTAGTCGATGGTAGGTAGCTTCTTACTTCCTTCCGTACCCTCTGGCTTCTTCCCGCCTAGCTGCAAAGTCGCATCCGGTGGCGTGGGAACGCTGCTGTAGTCGATGGTAGGTAGCTTCTTACTTCCTTCCGTACCCTCTGGCTTCTTCCCGCCTAGCTGCAAAGTCGCATCCGGTGGCGTGGGAACGCTGCTGTAGTCGATGGTAGGTAGCTTCTTACTTCCTTCCGTACCCTCTGGCTTCTTCCCGCCTAGCTGCAAAGTCGCATCCGGTGGCGTGGGAACGCTGCTGTAGTCGATGGTAGGTAGCTTCTTACTTCCTTCCGTACCCTCTGGCTTCTTCCCGCCTAGCTGCAAAGTCGCATCCGGTGGCGTGGGAACGCTGCTGTAGTCGATGGTAGGTAGCTTCTTACTTCCTTCCGTACCCTCTGGCTTCTTCCCGCCTAGCTGCAAAGTCGCATCCGGTGGCGTGGGAACGCTGCTGTAGTCGATGGTAGGTAGCTTCTTACTTCCTTCCGTACCCTCTGGCTTCTTCCCGCCTAGCTGCAAAGTCGCATCCGGTGGCGTGGGAACGCTGCTGTAGTCGATGGTAGGTAGCTTCTTACTTCCTTCCGTACCCTCTGGCTTCTTCCCGCCTGGCGACATCGATATACGGTCAGCTTAACATCCACA
Source organism: Flexamia atlantica (assembly GCA_035578135.1). Classification (NCBI taxonomy): domain Eukaryota; kingdom Metazoa; phylum Arthropoda; class Insecta; order Hemiptera; family Cicadellidae; genus Flexamia; species Flexamia atlantica. The sequence continues at coordinate 1,827,667 of JAQJVK010000025.1, read as the reverse complement.
GACTTAAAATAATATGCCTTCTAATTTGCGTATTCCTTTGTAACTTTTGTTAATAAACAGTCATAACTCATTATAAGCGTGATGAAAGAAGCGTTTTATGTTGATTATTCTACGTTATTTTGACCTATTTCTTTTTAGATAAACCACTTAATTATAGTTCGTAATAGTTAAAAAGCTTAAGAACTTTGTTGTCAAGAAATTACTTTACTTTTGTTTGCTACATTTCTATTACCAAGACTGTAAGAATAATTAATGTGGGCACGGATTACAGTATTTCTTTAGTTTTCCTACTATTTATTATTTATCTACGTAACACATAATTCTCCTAAAACAAAATAAGTTTGAAAAACACAAAAATATAGTAAGAAATACGAATTAAATATTTATTTCTTCCCAAATCGATGCATTTTAGTTAATGTTTGTGGACTTTCCTTAACATCTTTCAGCAAATTATTTTTTATTATTATTTTTATTACAAATATTCTGAATGACTACTGCTTAATTTATTATTCTTTGTTAGAGAAACTCGTAAGGAACATGAATAAATTGTTTATTTTGATAAGTACTGCATATTTTGTTCACAAACATAATTATAGTAATCACATGTTCATAGACCGCACTAGACATTCTAACTTTTATCTTCTATAATTAATATTAAAAATAACTATTCGTAGAAACAAATCACACCATTCGATAGGAAATTGAATGTACTTTAAATACCCAACCGGAAAACCACATAGGTGACCAGGTTTGGCGGCAATTCTAATTCGAAGCAGCGCGCGTCGCGTTTTTCCCAATCGCTCTAATGTTATAAGAACGGCAACCGTTCCTGATAGTGGTGGGGGGAGCGAGTGGCCGCCGGACCGTTCTCGCGGCATGTAGTCGCTGTTCCATGTTTATACTTCTATGCTGATAAGGAACGAGCCAATGGACGCTGACTTTTTAATGAATGAGCTTAAAGCGGTCTTAGCTTCAGTAAAAATAATAAGGCACCGGAAGTCGACAGAGTCCCCTACGATTTTTAAAATAATGCATCACACTTGTTTTTAGACAAACTATGAATTATTTATAATTCTATGCACAAAAAGAGGGAAGTGGCTAGAAGTTTTAAGAGATCTATTATATTCCCTTTGAATAAAAAGGAAATGTAGACTCGGTGGAAAATTATAGGGGGTAGTCCTTTATTGATTGTATATGTAAAATTTTCTCATCAAAAAATAAAAGGATTACTAATTGGGTAAATGAAAATAATATTGTTACTGAATTTCGGGCTGTTTTAGAAAACAGTATTCAACAGTAGATAATATTTTCAATTTAAAGGCGATGGCGCAACAACTTAAGTTCACCCTTTATTAAATTTCACTGACAAAATTCTAGAAACAATAGAATGAGGAGAAACATTGAAAATGTTACAGATGGTTCTCAACGAAAATTGGCGGGCTTTATTATCGGAAGGTCGTTGTAGATAACTCAGCACGCAGGACATAAAGATTGCCATAGAGCTCCATTTAGGAACTTAATTTAGTTTACAAGATCACTTTCAGTTGCGTAGCTAATTTATTATGGCCTGTTATCCAAAAATGAATTTTAGGATGATGTCAGCGAAAGCTTTTCTATAATATACATTTTGATAATATTTGGTTGGTAGTACAAAATTAACGTAAGTAGACGGATTTCACTAAAAGAACTTCTCAGGCGAAACTACGACGATTCACAGAAGCTATGGTAAATATTACTTTGGATTGGTTCAAATTACGGCCTTTTTAGCATTCAAGCGACTTCCATAAAATTGTAATCTATCAATTTTGTAGTTATAATATAATTCCTACTTATAATATTCATTACCGGTACTGAATGGAATTTGGACGCATCTTGTTTCGTTTCTTAAAATAATTCCGTAAATTTGGAAAAATATCAATGAGCACCATTTGTTTTGGTGGTTTAATGAATAACTGCTTAAACTTCGAATTGGTAAATTATCAGTGACATAACCCTATAAAAGTGTACATGGTACGAATTCGAATTTTAACCTTAGTCTCTTAACACCGTTCAAGAGCGTTTCAGAATGTGAGTGAAGATGAGTGTGGGATTGTGGGATGGATGAGATAGAAGCCTTGTCACATTTCATTCTATCGTAAAAACCAATAAAGACCAGTTGATTCATTTTGTCAGGATCTATATATTAATTAATCTATATATTAATACGCAAGCGGTTTTCTTTTCACAGTCCAACCGCAATAACGGCTGGACGGATTTTAACGTTTGAGGTGTCAAATTAAAGGGATTGTTATGTAGATTTGTCATCAAGTCTCAGAATTGTAAAAAAGGGCGTCATTAAAGTACAGTAAAGGGCTGAAGTTTCGGAACAGTAGCGCTATTCATGGAAGCAAGCTCAATTTACTTTGTTTACAAACTGAACATATGGCCAAGCTCTGAAATAAACCACAGACTACAGCATTTATAATTAATTTTTTTGAAAAGAGCAGATTTATATTTACAGCTGTATTGGCTTTGTTTTCTTTTTAAAACGATTTATTATGTAATTTAGGTTATGCTATGAAGTTTTCAAAGCTCTTAACTTCGCAGTTACCAGTTTTACAATGGAGTTTACGATATTTCATAGTGTTTTTTGAAGTTATATTAACCTGATCAAATTTATTTTTGGATCTGGTGCATTTGTTTATGCCATCAATAACAGTGACTGGTCGGAGGAGTCGGATAGAACACGATTGCAACCGCTGGCATCACCCTCCCGATGTAACATTTGATGATCCTTCCAACCTCAGACCAATGAACAAAAATGTTTTCATTGTGGTGGGTTGCATTTTCAAGAATGAAAAGACTGGTAGTGCGTCGTTTACGCGTTTTCGCCAGAGAGGAAAGGTTGCCTGTAAAGACAGCCGTTCTCTACGATATCTGTTTTGGCGATAATTATCAAGAAGGTACAGAGGCAATCCCGGCAATCCCTAAACAAAGAAAGTCATTGCTCACGGCGCCAGTGTTTGCTCTCGGTCAGCTACATGTTGCTGTATGCAGAGCTTGAACTTTTGCAGATGTTAGAATACACATTTCAGAAAAAAAGAGGACATGGGGAAATGAAGGTGTTGCCTTAAAAATCGTTTACATTTACCGGAAACTCCTGAGGTAGATCAAATTAACTTTAAAAGTTTCAGTAGTTAAGCCATAATTTTGTTAACGAAGTTAGCCCTTTGATTAAACTTTAAAAGTATATAAGTATTATTCTTCATTCTATTACCATATGATTTTTGCTCGATTTCGAGCTACGTGTTATCTAGTAATTAATCATCAGCCCAATGATCAATGGAAGCTGATTCCAGATTCAAAACGCAAAAATCTCTCAGGATCTTCTGGGTGCGATCTGGCATCCGAGAGAGTGAGTTACACTAACATTCGACAGCGGCAAATACAATACAAAACCAACCTGTGTGTAGTGTTACAATCAAAACATTTGTTTGGTAAAATTTATTGAAACAAAGAGGACTCTAATTTATCTTGTTTATTAATTTTTCCGATTTTCAATGTTAAAAAAAAGTTATTTTGGAAAGGAATATTTGATAAAAATTCTTTGTATTATATTTTTAAACATACTTCTTGATTGAATAACTACGATAATCTTAACTTGATCTTGAATTTGTCTACGAATGGGACTATTTTAATTTATTTGTTACCAGCACTGGGAGCATCCAATGGGCTGTGGGTCAAACCTTATAAGCAGTCACACGAAATTCCAGCGCCAGTTAGGTGCTCGCGGCCGCAAGCACTTAACGGGCTCTGGGAGATTGCTATATAACGCGATCACTTTATGGGTTCCCCGTATATATATATAGATTTATAATGATTTAGTATTTAGGTTATAATTATGTAATGTTCTGAAGAAAGGAAAACTCCGAAATATAATCACTTTTTGTTAATATTGCTTTTTACTTGAAAAAAAATATAGGCCTACAATTCAAACGAATGGTGTTTTTCTGTGGTGTTTTTAAATGGTGTGAATGGTGTGCTTCTGGGGGCCCCAAAACGAAAAGTTTCGTGGACTCGGGCTTAGGTCTTACCATAAGACCTATGGTAAAAGCTTCTTCCCTATAGGGGGAATCCGCTGAAAGTAAAACTTTTGAGTTCAATTCAAGGTGATATAAAACATCTCATTATATTAATATTAAGGTTTTAAATTGTTTCTCACCAATAAAATCACACACCAATGAACATTGACCGATACTCTGTTACAGCAGATCTCTGGTGTTACAGTTCTGCGGGTATGATTCCGGTGTCGGACTAACGTACCCAGGTTTGTCGAGATTTATATTAATTAAAACTGTTAAGTTAACCGTGAAATGTCAGTTGATTGAAATGAATAACAGTTTATCCGTTCTAAAAGTTCGTGACCGGAATAGTACCCCCCGACCCGTGACGTAAAAATTACCAATGCGTTTTTTTCACTGAGCTATACTTTTGGTGCCCCCTTTATTTACTCCCTGCTCGCTGGGGCTGTGTCAGACACCCCCAGACACCCCCCCCCCCCCCCCAGCACGCCCAGACACCCGCTAATCCCGAGGATAAATTCAAACGCAATTTCTGTGATGATATCGAACCTCTGCTCTCTGCAGAGAGACTTTGATGTTTGAATTGTAATCTGGGAACGAATTGAGTTTTATTCGATCCAAAGAATTTATTACGGTGTGTCAGACTTTGAGAAAACCGAGTGTGGGCTGTGTATATTGAAGTGCAGATGCATCTCAAAGGTTGATTTAAAATTAGCGGTGATGGGTTTCTACAGAGGCTTAAGGAAAGAAACGTAGGTAATAAATGTTTTGAGTCTGTAACCCGACTCGATGCGATATTATAAGACTAGCAATTACCCACGGCTTCGCTCCCGATGAAAATTCAATACCTTGCTGTAGAATCAATTTAAATAACAAGTTTTATAACCAACCAACTGAAAATTCTTTCATACCTGCTCATTTGCAATAACTAACAAAAAAAGGGCTAAAAAATATACATCTTTTCGGTAATTTGCATATTTTACTTAATTTTATACAGATTTATAGGAAACTTCCATTCAGTAAAAAATTCTTTGTCACATAAATGTGAGTCATATGGTTTATTTTTAAAAAGAAGCGATTAGCAAAAACCAAATATTTTAATAATAAACCCGTTACTTCGAAGCTTCTGTTGATTTGAACTTAACCATAGTGGTCAACATCAAATTCAGCATAAACAAAATAAACATGTTAGCAAGTTAAAAGATTACTTTAAGTCCATCGGTTACTGAGATTTTGGAATTTCTTAATGCGTAAATTGTCCATTAAAATTCTTTAAATGACCAAGAAATTAGATTGACCATATTTAAGGGGGAAATGCCAAAGTGTTGCATTACAATCGACCAAAACTAATAAATATTATCTAAAGCAATTTTTCACTAAAAAAAACCGTGAAGTCATCCTATGTTCATTTTTTCAACTATTTATCAATGATTTTTTTTTGTCCTGGGCTATGCCGTATATTAAAAGAGGTTAACAAGCAAAACCTTAAAGTAAATTCGTAGAATCAAGCAAATAAATTCCCACGGGGGGGTGGGTTTCATATTGGCGGCCCCAGGTCTATTTATGGAACCAAGTAAATTCGAATGACAAAATTATGGTATTCAGGAAAGGGAGCAATCTCAGTAAATGAGAAGTGGTAGTGCAAGAATGAAGTAATTGGCGTAACTTTTCGTTCGTCGTTAACAACTATAAATATTTATTGACGCCATCATTATCTTCGGATCGACATTTTAGTAAAAGTTCAGTTGACAAATCAGCAATTACTTCTGTTCGGGATAAACTTTCTTAATAACGCTGACAAATTAGCAATCAATTTTTGTTCGGGATAAACTTTTAATGACGCTTCGGTTCCGTTTAGCATACAAATTACTTGCAATATTGCGATTATTCGAGCGATTATCTGCTGTGCACGACAGGCGTGGGGATATTTCGATAGTAGAAAAATAAAGTCCGTTCAAAGACTTGTGTATTAAATAGTTATTTGTGTATTAAAAGCGCAAATTATGTCATCGCCACTCGAAAATGTAGATGGTCGCTCGAAGCGTTAGCTGAGTGCGGCCAAACATTTCGAGAGCGGAAAGGACTATTTGTGCTCTTAATACACACAATAGTTTTCCTACCGCCATTACATAACCAGTTTAACTTATTAACTAACCTATAAACAAAGTTCATTGAGGTTATGTTTGCTTATTCTATTGGAACGAACCGGAAGTTGAGATAGAAACGGTGACAATGAAATCAGCTGATTTAGGACAACGCAACTAGAAATTAGAATACGGTGAGTGTCATGGGCTTTCTGACCAATAGAAACTGGTCCGTGGTGTTTGACGTCATAGTTATCTCTCTTGTGTGCCACCTTAACCTAATATACATATCAAGTAACCCTGATTTAGTGACCGGGAATGAAATGAAAGCGGAAATGAACCGTTTTGCGTACTGATTACAGGTGTGGCAATGTAATTATTTCCATACAGTGGTAGGAAAAATCCTTTTATCTACGACCATTGCAATAAGCACCAATTATGGTATTACAATAAACATTATTGTTTATGACGGAGGACCGAGGTTAAATTTAATTTAATACTTTAACTTTGAAGTGAAATGAGGTGATATTAACAATTATTCAAAATGGACTTTATACATGAAAGAGAAAGTTGAGCATAGAGCGGGAGGAAAAAGTAGTTACCTTTAAAAAATGTTCGTTGTAGTGTGGTAGAGATGCGGTGAAAATCATGATGAAAAATGAAGCGGTGACCCAGGCCTGGGGAATCCAATGGACATGATGAAAAACTGCTTGATGTTCACTGTTTCCCGGTCGACCACAGAGTGACACACAGGTCGAGTTGACCGTTGGAACTTCCAGGATGTCTTAACATGACTAGGCTATTGTTAACTGTTTTGTATTGAAAGATAATGGATTCCGTGAGTTGGAGTGGTTTGTAGTGTGATTTTGTTAGGCCTATATGAAAATAATAAATATGCAAAACTCAAAAAATCCTTGTTTTTCCTCTTCATGTTAATTTATATTAATTAAAGAAATATTTTTCCCCTTCTTAGAATGAGAATTAGTATTATTTATTTTTAAATAGTCCAAAATAATTGCAAACAAAAAAAACACTGAACATTCCGCCCCCTTTGAACCAGCCCAGGTTCAACAGTAACAAAAAATTGACGCTAAATTAACTGAAAACATTGCAAAAGATGAGGGGGAATGTGGATTAGTCCTTTAAGCTTCTTTAGGTAGAGGGAAGACCTTTACTGCAGGCCTTGTATACAGTCCAGTAGAGGTCCGCACTTTCACAACTCTGACGACACCATCCAGACCAGGTGAGGTAGCGACAACACGACCAAGTGGCCAACACAGAGGAGGGGTTCTTGAATCTTGAACTAAAACAAGGTCACCAATCTGCAGATTTTCTTTCTGAAGAGTCCATTTTGTTCTTTGTTGTAGAGTGTTCAAGTATTCTTTACTCCATCTATGCCAGAGATTTTGAGTGTAGGCCTGAACACGTTGCCAGCGTGTCAGACGGTTTGAAGACAGGTCCGTTAGGTTAGGTTCAGCGACTGCTGTTAAAGTTGATCCAATAAGAAAGTGACCTGGAGTTAGAGCACTAAGGTCCGCAGGATCTGATGACAATGGGGTCAACGGTCTTGAATTCAGGATCGCTTCAGCCTTGGCTGTTACAGTAAAAAATTCTTCAATCGTAAGAATGTCTTGATTAATAATTCTCAGCAGATGATATTTGAGGCTTTTGACAGCGCTCTCCCACAATCCTCCTTGATGGGGAGCAGAAGGCGGGTTGAAGTGGAACTCTATAGAATGGACATTACAAAAATCTAAAATTTTACTTCTACTTTCTGTCTCCTCAAAGAGCGATTTCAGATAGGAAGCAGCTCCCACAAAGTTCGTCCCGCAGTCCGAGTAGATCTTTGTCGGAAGTCCTCTCCGAGAAACAAATCGGGTCAATGTAGCGATGAAAGATGCAGTTGAAAGGTCTGTCACAGGTTCAAAGTGAACGGCTTTTGTAGAAAAACAGATGAAAACACATATGTAGATCTTGAATTGTTTGCTAGAACGTAGATTGTGAGATTTTGCATTGAAAGGTCCACAGAAATCCATGCCTGTAGTCTGGAAGGGTCGTGAGCAGTTCACTCTTGAGCCCGGTAAATCGCCCATGAGAGGTGTTGTATTCCGTGGTTTACACCTGAAACACCTTAAACATTTGAAGATGCGCATTCTAATAACACCTCTTGCGGATAGAATCCAATACTGCTGACAAATCAATGATTGAAGAAGTTGAGGTCCAGCGTGTAAATGCTTTAAATGAAAATAATCAATGAGCATGTTAACGATGTGATGAGACTTGGGAAGAAGTACAGGATGTTTACTAGAATAGCTAAGAGAAGAATGCTTAAGCCGTCCTCCTACTCGGAGAATATCTTCACTGTCTAGAAAAGGTGACAATCGTTGGATTTTGGTACTGCAGGGTTTTTTCTTCCTTAGGAGCTCGATGTCGTCTGAAAAAACCTCTTGTTGAACTAGTTTGATTACTAAATTTTCAGCAATTCTAAGTTCCGAGAGAGAAGGCTTGTTAGAATTTTCATTTTGTCTAGGAATAGGCTTATTGCGACATTTCGCAATGAATCGCAGAACAATGACAAGGACATTTAATAATTTAGACCAACTTGAGTACCTAAGCAAAAGATCATTAGGCCTATTCTTTATGTCTGAAATGAGAACAGTCGTAGGATCGCTTTTTAACTCTGGAATTTCATCCTCTGGAAGAAAGACAAAGTTACTCGAAGGCCATTGGGAAGGTTGATCTGCCAACCACTCTGGTCCTGTCCACCAAAGTTGATGTTCCTTAAGCAGCGAAGGGGCGAGACCGCGCGAGGCGCAGTCTGCTGGGTTGTCAGTGGTCCTTACATGGTCCCATGAATTTGTAGGAGTCAGTTCCTGTATTTCTGAGACACGGTTCGAAACAAATGTTTTTAATCTGTAAGGAGGAGTACTTATCCAAGCAAGTACGATGGTTGAGTCACACCAGTTTCGAATGAGCTCCACCTGATAATGACTAGAGAAAATCGTTACACAGTAGCTCATTAATTTAGCAAGTACATGTGCTCCACACAATTCTAGGCGGGGTAATGAGACTGTCTTTAAAGGTGCTAGGCGTGTCTTGGAGATCAACTGTCGAATGACGCAGTTGCCATCACTAGTAGTGGTACGAAGAAACACAACAGCGGCATATCCTCGGAGCGAAGCATCTGCAAAACCATGAAGCTGGATTGAACAGCCTTTAGTTAAAGCCAAGGTTCTTGGAATAAGAATGTTTGAGATGCATGACAGTTCATCTACAAAGTTAAGCCAGGAGTCGGCCAAGTGTGAGGGTAAGGGATCATCCCAGTTCAAATTTTGTGTCCACAAATACTGCATAAAACATTTTGCTTTCATGGTTACTGGAGACAAAAAACCAACAGGATCAAAGATTTGAGCTAATAAACTTAAAACTAATCTTTTTGTGAGCTGCTGTGCTGATGTAGGCTTATTAAGTTGAAATTCATAAGAGAAACTATCCGTAGTTGCCGACCAACGTAGGCCTAGAATGCTGAAATGAGCCTGTTGAATGGATTTATGAAAAAACATGGGTATTTCATGATGTTCAATTGGGATGTCTTCTAACAATTTTTGAGAATTAGATACCCACTTTCTTAACTCAAAACCACCTTTACCCATCAACTCAATCAGTTGATTCCGAAGTTCTAAGGCTTCGGCTTCGGAGTCATCACCGCCAACACAGTCATCCATGTAGGTCTGGTGTAAGAGAATATCCTTGGCAGCTGGGAAGGCATGTCCTTCGTCACAAGCAAGTTGATGTAAGGTTTTAATAGCTAAGAAAGGTGAACTATTCATGCCATAAGTGACTGTAGTAAGTTTATAAATAGACAATGGATCAGACTTGATTTCTCGCCACAAGATAAGCTGATAGAGCTGATCATCGGGGTGTAACTTAATCTGGCGATACATTTGTCTTATGTCGCATGAAAACACAAAATTGTACTTTCGAAAATTAAGCAATATCTCGTGAACATCAGTTTGAAGTTTAGGTCCTGGCAGCAAAATATCATTGAGCGACAAGTTATTACTTGTCCGAGAGGAAGCATCAAAAACTACACGTAGTTTTGTTGTAGACGAAGTCTCTTTGGTGACTCCGTGGTGAGGCAAGAAAAAATGTGGTTCCTTTACAGGTAAATTGTCATGAAATATAGTCATGTGACCAGAGGAATGATAATCTTTCATAAAATCAATGTATTTTTCTTTAAATTCAGGTTGTGAAGAAAACTTATTTTCAAGTGATGTCATTCTAAGTTTGGCTGAGTTGAGAGAATTACCTAATTCACTATGGTTAGGCTTGAAAGGTAATCTTACCACGTAGCGTCCATCTTGTTCACGATAGTGGGTTGTTGAAAAATGATCGACGCAATATTGGTCTTCATCCGAGAGTTTCGAATGCTGCGGCGGCTCTTCAAGTTGCCAAAAACGTTGTAGAGAACTGTGGAGATCAAAGTCATTTAATGACAATAGTGATGTAAGAAAATTACTTGGATTTGTGTCACTGAGACAAGGTGTCTTACCCATGATTGCAAAACCAAATATGGTACCTACCACTTTAGGCAAGTTTTCACCAAGGGAATGCACCACCCCTGTAAAAATGTCAGCAAAAAGTTCGCATCCCAATAAAATATCTATCGGTCCAGTCAGGTGGAAAGAGGGATCTGCTAGGCTATATTTCTTAACACTAGAAATAACATCTGGATGGACTTGAGTTCTTGGAAGAGGTGAAGTTATTTTATCCAAAATTACCACAGTGTGGTTAAGTGCAACTGACTTGCCATTAAGAGTCTCTAAGTCAACAGTAGTGACACCTTTAGACTTTGTACTAAGTCCTGATATTCCATCAATAGGTAGAACAGATTTTGATCTTACAACATTTAATAGTTGAGCAGCACGCTCGGAGATAAATGAGCATTGAGAGGCAGAGTCAAGTAATCCTCGGAGAACATGAGTATGTCCGGAGGAAGATTTAACTTTCACCAAAGTGGTGGCAAGAAGAACTGTAGTATTGCAATTAACAAATTTATCAGCCTTACAAACCATAGAGGTCTTACCTTCAGCTTCAGGCATACCTCTAGAATCTTTGAGGTTAGGTTCATCTTGAGATTGATTCTTCTCTTCAACCCCAGATTTTACAGATTTCTTAAAATGTAAAAGTGAATGATGAGGTTTTGAACAAGTTTTACAAGTTTTATTTGATTGACAAAGTTTAACCAAATGATTTCCAAGACAATTTGTGCAACGTTTCAAGTCACGCACAGCATTAAATCTTTCTTGAGGTGTTTTATTCTGAAAAACAGGACAACTGTATATATTATGAGCTTCATTACAACAGAAACATTTGTAATCCGAAGTACTTACTAGAGCCATAGGCCGATGTTGATTAACCTTGCGGTTAGGTTGAGTTTGGCCTAGGTTAGAAGGCGTTTTGGAAGTCGTTGCAGGTTGAACCTGGCTAAGCGAGGCAGCTTCACTATGATTGCAGAAATCCTTTAAAAACTTAATTATCTCGCTAACCTTAGGGAAATCAGAAGATTTGCGCTTAGACTCGAATTGTTTGCTTAGGTTAGAGTCCATTTTGCGCAACAGCATCATACTTAACAGGTAATTATTTTCTGATACATTGTAATCAAGAACAGAGAGAGCTTGTTCATTTTCATTATAATCATTTAAAAAGGTCCTAAGACATTTGACAGATTTATCAGAAATACTTGGTAAATCAAACAGTTTGTTGAGATGAAATGAGATTAACCTACGGGTTGAATGGTACCTATCTTGAAGGGCATTATAGGCTACCATATAATTTCCAGATGAGATTGGAAGCGACTGTACTAAGTGCAAAGCTTCACCAGAAAGTGAACTTAATAAATACTGATGTTTTTCCACCAGAGATAAACTTTTATTTTCATGAATGGTAGTATTAAAAAGGTTGATATATGAAAGCCAGTCTTTAGTTTCACCACTGAAAGTTTTCAAGTCAAGCTTAGGTAACTTAACTATGCTAGTAGGCCTACTATGCTGTGAGTGACTAGAAGAGATTGACTCATTTAATGCTTGATTTTCATCAACAGTACTTGAAAGCAAAAGAGAAATGTGTGTTTCAATGCTTACCCCAAGCTCCAGCATATCATCTTGGATTTTCAAAATAGCCTTTTCATTTTCAGAGAAAACAGTAGACGAATCATCAACACTGAGCAATTTATTCAGATTTTGTTCAAAGGTAGCTAACGTAGTTTTCGTTTCCTTAAGAATAACCTTAAGTTTTGCCACTTGAGCGGCACTTACCTCGATTTCATGAGGATATGCTTGTACTTGCTCATTTATTTTAGTTAACCTACTCAACTGAGCCGTACAGGTATTTGAGAATGTAGCAAACCTCATTTTGTTTCATTCCAGTCCACTCCTCCTGATTGTACTAGACTGAAAGACTGAAAACGTAGTGAAGTTCAAGTAGATTGACTTCAATCCACTCCAGATCGTACAGTACGATTTGTACTAGACTGAAAACGTAGTGAGCTTCATGTTGGTTGACTCCAATCCACTCCAGATCGTACTCTAGACTGAAGACTGAATCTGTAGTGGGGCGATGACGTCAGAGATGACGAATGAGCTGTTTCGAGAAGAAGGAACAAGGAACATGAAATGACAATCCAAACTTCAAAATGGCGGTACTGTCTTTCGTGAATGTTCAACTGACACTTAAATTCACTTTATTAATGTCTTTTAATAAAAAGGTAACACCTCCCGCTCTCGATATACAAATAATTACACTGATAATCCTGCCCGGTTTGGACCAAAAATGTTTATGACGGAGGACCGAGGTTAAATTTAATTTAATACTTTAACTTTGAAGTGAAATGAGGTGATATTAACAATTATTCAAAATGGACTTTATACATGAAAGAGAAAGTTGAGCATAGAGCGGGAGGAAAAAGTAGTTACCTTTAAAAAATGTTCGTTGTAGTGTGGTAGAGATGCGGTGAAAATCATGATGAAAAATGAAGCGGTGACCCAGGCCTGGGGAATCCAATGGACATGATGAAAAACTGCTTGATGTTCACTGTTTCCCGGTCGACCACAGAGTGACACACAGGTCGAGTTGACCGTTGGAACTTCCAGGATGTCTTAACATGACTAGGCTATTGTTAACTGTTTTGTATTGAAAGATAATGGATTCCGTGAGTTGGAGTGGTTTGTAGTGTGATTTTGTTAGGCCTATATGAAAATAATAAATATGCAAAACTCAAAAAATCCTTGTTTTTCCTCTTCATGTTAATTTATATTAATTAAAGAAATATTTTTCCCCTTCTTAGAATGAGAATTAGTATTATTTATTTTTAAATAGTCCAAAATAATTGCAAACAAAAAAAACACTGAACAATTATAATGATGTACATTAAAACACCAAAAACCAAGCAGTACTCTAATGACGACTTTAGAGTACTGGAGTCACTTTAGAGTATTGGTTCTAGACCAATGAGAGCTCGGCATTTGACGGAAGTAGTGTCATAATAACAATTACGCAATTCTCACATCAGCTGATTGTTGCATTACGATTCATGTTTGAGTTTACTTATCCCATCAGCTGATTGTTCCACAACGATTCATGGTTCAGTCTGCTTATTTGCCTAACCTCAAAGTTTAGTTGACCTATTCCATCATTAGTAAAAGTCATGAGTTTTGTTTAACTTCGGGGGAAATTTTGTCGTATATTGTTGGTCGTAGATAAAATAGTGTATGCAACGATTGTATTATGCCTTTAAGCCACTCGTGAGATATTTAGAACACTCGCTTCGCTCGTGTTCTAACTTACATCTCACTCGTGGCTTAAAGGCATTCATTATACAATCGTTGCATAAACTACTATTTTGACTGCCAAACAACACCCCCGACTATACTCTTGATTTGGAATGTGGTATTAAAAAATGAAATGAAATTTAAATAAAGATTTTGGAAATTGAAAATACTAAATTTTTCGTTGGGACTGCCGAGATTTGAGTTTCAATAAATTTAATCAATACGTATATGAGAATCGAGATTGGAATCAATTAGCAAACAAAGGGAGATTTCCATATTCAATCATGTAAAAGGTGAGGGGAAGGGGGGCGGTATCGTTGGGTCATAATTTGCTTAGAGTGGCCGCCGCGATCCGTGTGTATTATGTTTGTACTTTGTGTAATTTCCGAGAAAATTAAACGGTATACTTCACTTTGTAGCTTGTTGCCCAATATTAAAACACATAGGGGAATTACTTGGAATTAGATTTCGATGAATTCAAAAGCCACTGAAATGGGAGGGATTGGAGGAGGCTGGGGGGATGTAGGTGGGAAATTATGCGAGCATTCAAATGCCGAGTTAAAAATGGGGAAATTAGTGATTAAGATTGTATCAGCCTTCTGAAGTGAATGTTACACTGTTTTAATACTAATGAGAATGGCATTTAGAGAACAGGAGGTATTAGATTAATAAAGATTAATGGAAGAGATGTTTTTTCTCAATGGTTGTAAAATATGATTTATTAACTTAATTTAAAATTGTTAATGTTCTGAAGTGAATGTTACACTGTTTTAATACTAATGAGAATGGCATTTAGAGAACAGGAGGTATTAGATTAATAAAGATTAATGGAAGAGATGTTTTTTCTCAATGGTTGTAAAATATGATTTATTAACTTAATTTAGTTGTAAATTTAATACTTAATCGAGCGCCTCGTAAATTCAACTATTATTCCTATTGGTTTGTCTCGTACTTTTCTTTGTCCCAGTCGATGACAGGCATCAATCATTTCGTCACTGATTTGACAACCAAGACTGTTTCCTATGGTTTTAACTATTTCTAGAATATCCTCATTATTAATTTCTGGAATACCATTTATTTCTAAGGTATTATTTCTGCTGTATTGTTCAATATCATCTAGTCGCATTTCTAGCTCAGTTACCTTCTTTTCAAGTCGTTCATTCTCCTCTAACGACTCGCTGTATTTTCCCTCAATAGACTTTAGTGTATCATTTTGTTTCTCAGTAAGGAGTGTTTGTCCCTCTATTTTCTGATGGATGACAAGCTTCTATATACTTACCGAGTTCGGCTTCTAGGACCTTGATTTCTTGCTTGTTCTCCTACCTCATCTCTTGTAGTATTTCGATCACATTTGCTATGTTGGGATCGGGCTTGGACGACTCAGATTCAGCTCTCATACATGTGCTGTGGTCTATGTCATACCACATCCTTGAAAATAATATGTTTATAAAGTCGGATGTTCTGATTCAGGGGTGCCCAGAAGGGGGGGGGCATAGCGCAATTTGCGCCATCAAAATTTTTGGGGGGGGCATGATTTTTCGGGCAGAATTTTGGTTTTTTTTTAGGAATTTTAAACCAGCGAGTAAGGGAAAATTACAAACAAATAAATGTCCATAACCATATACGCAACGGTTAAAAGTAGTCTATTGTTTATTTATCTAACCATTTCATCAGGTTTTCCATCGTCTTAAATTCAATTTCGCCTTGTAAACCATCCCCGGAATCTCCACGTTAATCTATAATTGTTAAATCATTTTGAATGGCGGTTGGCAATGGCTCGACTGGCAACCCTGTCTAACATCGGGCCCATAAAAGGCCCATGGTATCAGACACGGTCTGTGGCCCCAGTCTGATACATCCGTTAGCAATGTTGCCAAAAACCTGGTATTTACCCGGTTTTCGGGTATTTTGGAGGCCGTGTGGAGATTTGGCGGTGATTAAAAAAAAACTGGTTTAACCGGGGATGTAAGGCTTGGGTTGAGAAAATTTACTCAACAACAAAATGGGTAAAATCGGGGATTTTTTACAAGGTACAAGGAATTTTTTGGAACTCAAGATATTTTATTTTTTGAACGAAAGTTGGTATTGTATTTGGTATAGTTGTCCTGTATTATTGGTTATTTCGTTGCAGTGTTACCAGAAACCGGGTATTAGCCCGGTTTGCGGGTATTTTGATGGCCGTTTGGGGACTTAATTGAGAGGATTAAGAAAAATCGAGTAAAATCGAGGATTTTAGACTTGAGCTGCGGGGATTTACCCGGCAGGCATCCTAAATACATAAAAAACGGGTAAAGCCGGGGATTTTTGAATTAAGGTTTGCTTTGCAAATATCCAATGTCCATGTAAGGTGAGAACAATAATTTGGGTTTTATGGCTTTCAAGAACTTGTTCAAGAACAATACTTGAAGTATAGACATATTTTGATATGTAGTGTGCAGTTTATTGATGTAATATTTCTCTCCTTACACAGCAAGTTTAGGAAACTATCCGGTTTTGGTTGTTTTTAAAGTCATTACGTGGTTTTTCGTCTAACTACCGGATTATGGTACCTGGGTCGATTTTGCAGGGATTAGTGCCGAAAAACCGGGTAAAAGTGAGGATTATTAACAGAGTTGGCGGGTAAAATGCCAAATCCTGTGTAATGCAACACTGGCCGTTTGAGATAGGACTATACTAACAGTCAATCGCCAGTCATATGAAGCACGGTCGGTGTGCAGTCCTTAGACTGTGGTGAAGCAGTTTTACGAATAGTGCAATTGCTGAGAGAAGTGAATGGTGATTACAAGTTCACATTGTGTTGTGATATCGTGGTTGGATATTAATTTTAGCTGATTATATATACAGAAACTGAATTGTATTCTGTATTTTTTATCTTTGGCAAACTACGGGGTAGTTTTATGGTAATTTTGTTGTGTCCCAGCCTAGTCTAGTAGTCTAGTCTTTGAGGATTGAAATTGAAATCGACAACGGACCATGGGAAAAGTATGTTCCAGACCCAAGTCAATCAACAAGCAAACATGACGTTGACGTTCCTCATAGCTCTTCCAGCACCCAAGACCGAGATATTTTTTAACCAACAAGCATCCAATATGTTTTTGAACCTTCCTGCGAGAATGATGCCATTTCAATACCACTGTTGCAGTGTTTAATGATGTAAAATCCCAACATTTATATTATATTAACAGCCATGTCCATTCATTTCTTAATTTATTAAATGTTTAAAAAAACAATTAATTAATTTCTGGTTATTGTAAAAACAATAACGCCCCAACATTATGGAAACCATATTAAATTAATGCATCACTAAACTGCCAAAATTAAAAATACTCGTAGGTTGTAATAGTATATTTCGCGACAAGGGCCGAAAATGAGGTTTTGCAGGCTTGAGACGAATTCGAGAATTTGAACCGATCGAGAGTCAGGTGCGAACGCTATTTTTCACCACATTACACAATGAAATATACCCAACATTATTAAAAAAAATAAATTATTATTTGACTCACTTGAAAATAAAACTTTAAGGTTATGAACGACGATACAACTTATTTATCATGATTCAAACAAATACAGCTATGAAAATCATATTATCACACAACTAAATTGTCTTCGGAACCTATTGATTGCCGTATAATTATGTGATGTTCTGACGTTGTTTCAAGCAAATTAACGATCAGCTGACTTTCGGCCCTAGGGCCCCAAACGTTTTTGGTCCTGTGGCGGCAAACAGTGTGTTTCGGCCCGCGTTTGAAGTTTGCAAAACAGGTGATTTCGTCGTAGTGTGGTGAAAAAAATTTTTTGCCACACAACCGCCGCGACGTAATCACCTGTTTTACTTGGTAGCCGAAACCAGTTTTTTTCCGCCAGAGGGCCAAAAACTTTCGGCCAAGTCAGCTGATCATTTATTTGCTTGAAACCCGATCTCGAGCCTGCAAAACCTCATTTTCATTTTCAGCCATTGTTGCGAAATATATTACAACACTGCTTATTTGTATTGTATCACTAGTATCACATACTGTAAAAAAACTTCATTATTTGCATTAACTAGCAACATATTTGTGACTTTTTTATTGACGCTATTGGAACTAGACTTACTTATAAATACATATGTTTTATATATTGAAGTCACATCACTTTATTACCTATGCTTTATTATTGTATGCTTTATCACTTTATTACTTGATGCTTATAAAACGCAATAATACCCTTTGATAGGGGAGGATATAAAGTGTGTGTGTTTTATTGACATGCTAACTAATGTTAGAAATTGAAGGGTGGGGGTGGTTGGCATGCTTTGGGGGGGGCATTAGGCTTGGTTTGGGGGGGGCATGCGCCATTGCCCTTGGGGGGGCTGGGCACCCCTGTTCTGATTTGTTTTTATTCAGAGGATTGTGTTTCGGTTAAAATATAGAAATGAAGTTTTCCTTTGAACTTTGTGTTTTTTTTTCTTTTAGTTTCTTAATAATAGTAGCCTATATGGTGTCAGATTGAAACCATGCCTTACAAAAAAGGAAACAACAAAGGAGTGTAAGTTATGAAGTTGAGGAATCGGATCTAGAAGATGCTATAAATAAAAGTAGGGAGACACAGCATCCTCGCAGACTCGCAGATATGTTTACGCTCCACCGCCATTCGAGAAGTTTGGCGGGCAGAATAATACAGACTGGGGGCCATACAAATATTTCATAACGCACTTAAGGAGGGAAGGGGGTATGGCGTAGCGTTATGCTGCGTTATTTGGGGGAGGGAGGGGTTTGGTTCAACGTTACGTAACCCTTAAATTTTTTCCCTCTTTAAAAATACAAAAATAATCAAATTGATATAAAGTAACAGTATTTTGTTGATTCGATAGCCTTTGTTTTGTGATCTCTAATTAAGTATTTGTTTAATAGTTTATAACATTTTTCTTTTGCCGAATTTGTTAATTTGTTACAAATTCGGCCGGATGTATAATTCTCGAGACTTGGGGCATTAGTTCGCCTTTTGGCCACGGCTTGTGGGGTACTGGAGTCGACTCAGACTTTCTCCTTTAGTGATGAAGACTCTTAATATAATTATTTGAGTTGATATGATGCTTGCTTTTTTAATACTAGATAGCACGTAGCTCGAAATCGAGCAAAAGTCATATAGTAAAGGAATGAAGAATAATCAGCCTACTTATATACTTTTTAAGTTTAATCAAAGGGCTAAATTCATTAACAAAATTATGGCTTAACTACTGAAACTTTTAATGTTAATTTTATCTACCGCAGGAGTTTCCGATAAATTAAACGATTTTTAAGGCAACACCTTCATTTCCCCATGTCCTCTTTTTCCTGAAATATATATTCTAACACCGGAAAAAGATCAAGCTCTGCTTACAGCAACATGTAGCTGACCGAGAGCAAACACTGGCGCCGTGAGCAATGACTTTCTTTGTTTAGGAATTGCCTCTGCACCTTATCGATAATTATCGCCAAAACAGATATTGTAGGGAACGGCTGTCTTTACAGGCAACCTTTCCTTTGAGGCAAAAACGCGTAAACGACGCATTATCTCTACCAGTTATTTCATTCTTGAAATGCAACCCACCACAATGAAAACATTTTTAGTTCATTGGTCTGTGGTTGAAAGGAGCATCAATGTTACATCGGGAGGGTGATGACAGCGGTTGCGATCGTGTTCTTTCCGACTCCTCCGTCCGGTCAATGTTCGTCTTCTTCTTATTGGTGGCATTATAAATGCACCAGATCCAAAAATAGATTTGCTCAGGTTAATATAACTTCAAAAAAACACTATGAGATATCGTAAACTAAATTGTAAAACTGGTAACTGCGAAGTTTAAGACCTTTAAAAACTTAAATTACATAATAAATCGTATAAAAAAGAAAACTGTTAAAAACAAAGCCAAACCAGCTGTAAATATAAAACTGCTCTTTTCAAAAGATTAATAATCTATATTATTAATTCTGTAAGCGATTTTTTTCAATCAAAATTGTGAGAGTTTGACAGCTCGCAGGATGATGGGAGAGGGCTCAAATAAAAGGTCTTGGTCCCAGGGGGTCGGGAAAAATATCAGATTGTGTCCAAATCTACCAGAAAATGAGAAATAACGAAAAATATCTTCCATTTAAAATGCATTGGGATTGAAAAACGTCTGTTTTGTTTACATTAAACATGTGGTGCTAATGCTTGATTCAAAGCCATATGGTAGATGTTGACATGTGGGATTTTTTTCAAAACGCAGCTAACTATGCACGTTCAATGTACTATAACAAACAAATTTTAAATTTAAGATTTTCTGATTTTATAACAATTAAGGGTTTGATTTTTTTTATAATTTAAAATTATAAAAAGTTAAGTACGTTTGTTTAGTTTATCTTATAACGATGCAGATTTAATACCAAGTGATTTATATAATATTTAATTACGTAAGGAAAATGTTTGCGCCGAAATTGTGGGCGTTTGGAAGGTCGCAGGATGATGGGAGGGGGCTGAAATTGAAGGTCTCCATCCCAGGGACTCGGGGAAAATACTGAAATTGCTTTAAGCTTGCTATAAAATGAGAAATAACGTAAAATAGCTGTCATTTAAAAACATTGGGATTTAAAAAGGTCTGCTTTGTTTACTTAAAACCAAATGCTAGATATAATCATAACTTTGTGGACCTAAAAGCCTATTTTCTAAAAAAGTATTTTGTACTGTAGTAAAGAAGGATTATGCTTAGGGGCTATTAGCCCCTTCAAGCCTCTAGTTAATTTTAATTATAAGTACCGGGGACCGAGCTTTGCTCGGATTAAATCAAAACAACCGGCTTATTCAACTGTTTTAGTTAAAATTTCCCATAACTATATTTTGATATCTTATAACTATAACACTGATCATGGTAACAACTCCTGTGCCATCGGCTTTTTCTGTTCCAGCAAAAATGAGTTGAATCAGTCTCGTTCAACATTGATAAAAACATATCGACGACGTACTGTTGTAATAAATGCCCACGGAAGGGAGGTGCCGTTGAAGTTGGTCGTTATATATTCTGTCGCTTCGTTGGAGTGCAGCGGTCTTGCGATATTGCCGGTCAGAATGTCGGAAAACTAAGTGACTATTCACGAATTCAAGTTTTGATATCTTAGAGCGACGGTTGGAAGCAGTTAGTTGGCACTATGTTGGTCGGAAACGCCAAGTCTCCTTGCGGGTAAAAGAGAGGGTATGAGAATGGCTCGATGCGGTTGCCTGTATTGCTCATGGTGAACAGTTGTTTCCTAGTTCTTTCACGACTCGGTCGAAATCCGGGTAGGTCTGGTCGGCGTTGAGCGTGATAACGGCTGATATTTCATTCGACGTTGTAACGTTGTAGCGGTTTGGGTCGAGGCCGGTGGTTTGGTCGAGAACCAAATTGACTTTCGGTGGCTGAATTCCTGTAGCGTCACCTGGCAAATCGAGCTTTTTCTTCTTATATGACTTCGCGTACCATCATGAACGTTTGGGCAGATAAGTTACTCTCCCACAGGATTCCCTAGGGTTATTGTATCAATTCTAGGTTCATGTCGGCGTTAGCAGAAATTCATTTGTAGACGGCATCGGTATAGTGTCGAGAAAAATCATCTGCCCGTTGCACGGTCGTCCGTACTCTCCTTGTGCATCTTGCGTCGGCCGAGCGGCCATTTTCATTCGATTATAGATCTGGCCCCGGCGGTGAAACAGTCGATGCCTCTGGTGTTGCTAGTTCGGTCGTCTTTAACATTAAGCGATACAAACGCGAAGATCCCGTCGAGTTTTTGTATGCCAACCGCAAAGTATCTGGAAAGTCTATATTGATGGGTGAACAGCAGCGCAAGTTCTTTTGGGAAACTTGACGGTTTGTATTCATATTTCCCGTGTAGACACCAATCATTTGAAAACGTTTAATGCTAATCCGTACAAAATCAAACCAAACTATATATAAAATATATATTCCTTCAATAAATTCATTCAAAATAACCTTTAAACAATTTAAAATTAGTTATTTACAAATCAAATGATTTTTCTAGCCTACATATAAATAAAAACAATCTGAATCAGCTGTTTGGTTAAAATCATAAAAAAATGCCCATGACGATGGGCACTTTGAATGGGCACTTAGAAGTGCTGTAGGGCGGAAACCGGATTTTTCTCAGACTTGAGACCAGTTCAAATCGATTTCTGGTGGTCTAAAACCCCAAATTATACGTAAAAATCAAAAATCCTAGGACGGGATACAAATTTTGCCCGTACAAACTTTGCTTGTTTTAGAGTATAATAAAATAAAATAAATATATAGGATTGTTATAATTTCTGTAGTCTGTGGTTTATTTCAGAGCTTGGCCATATGTTCAGTTTGTAAACAAAGTAAACTGAGCTTGCTTCAATGTCTATGAATAGCGCTACTGTTCCGAAACTTCAGCCCTTTACTATACTTTAGTGACGTCCTTTTTTAAAATTCTGAGACTTGATGACAAATCTACATAAAAATCCCTTTAATTTGATACCTCAAACGTTAAAATCCGTCCAGCCGTTATTGCGGTTGGACTGTGAAAAGAAAACCGCTTGCGTATTAATCCTATATACTCTTATACGAGCAGTGTTAACTTGTATGTATGTATGCTTGCTTGCTTGCTTGCTTGCTTGCTTGCACAACGATCTCAAAAACGGCTCCGAGGATTTTCTTCAAAGTCTGGAAATAAGTAATTTATGACTCAAAAACGTCTTTTATGCAGATTACTTCGCCAGAGAAAATCTAATATCTTAATAAATCGAATTTTAAAGTTGTAAAATTTTAACATTGGCCTTATGGGTTGCCGTGATAGCAACGAAAATAAACAAGGAAAGTGTAAACAAATGAATTAATCATAACAGCTGTTTGGAATCTACAGCCATTAAGGGAAAATACAGCAAGTGGGATGAAGAGCCCATGGAGCAATAAAAAAAGGTTTCTATTTATCAATTTTATGACATTGAAATATTTTATAGTTACTGGATGAACTGGTAAACATGAAATAACACCGAGCAAGGCTCGGTCCACCAGGTACTATATAGATTAACAACACTTTTTTATCTCCGACAACTTTTAATATACCATAACGTTGTTTTGAATTTGTATAAGTTATAAATTAAATCAGTTACGTTTTAACTAAGATGTTTTTTGTAAGGGTTTTATCCCGAATTTTGGCGTGGATAGCCTCAGCACTTTGCCAGGGTCCTATTGGGGGTATTTTATTGAGTGGTGGTGGGGAATATACAAATTAACAAGGCCGACATATATGCGCATATTTTATTAAATGTAGGCTGGGCATGCCGAAGGTACATACAAAATAAAATTATCCTTCACATATAAAGTGACCATTTGTAAGGGTAGAGACTACAATAACGAATGCTTAATTGATGGGCCTCCAATTCGATAGAGAATTACTGATATACTCGGGAAATAGATTAAATGGTCGGTGCGACTCGGCCGGCATACATAGCCTGCGAGCGCACACAACGATGGATTATTTATAAATTGGGCAAAAGTACGCCTAAACACATTTATTGTAGCGGAGCGATTCAGCGGGCATGATACATAGCCTACGGAACGCTCTAAGCAACAAAATAATTTGTCAGGAAAATTGATATCTATCCCCGATTTAAGTGTCGGTGCGACTCAGCTGGCATACATAGCCTACGAGCGCACGCAACAATATATTGACTAATTATTTATAATTTGGGTGGGATAATTTAGAGGCTTCTGATCCAATGTATTCCAAATATTAGACTAATTAATTATCTCTCAACCTTGCGGTCCAGACATAGCTAGGGAGAGACGGGAAATTTAGTTTAAAACTCAAGAAAGGCAGAGCGATTCCAGGCGTGTGACAGGATCGCCGGAACGCTCTCCACACGGGTTAATTTACGATTAATATTTAACATGAGCACATTTCCCCTATGCACTACTAGCCTACTCTGTTGGAGCAAATTAAATTAAATAAAGCAAAGTACTCACTGAAGCACACAGGTCGGGACGGTGGACGTAGACACGACGGTAGTGCGACACGCACGGTTCGGCAGCTTGAAGATCTCTGATCGCTCCCGTGGGGTTGGTTTTTAAACTACCCCGAACTAGTACGGAAATGGCCGAATAGTCACCGATACTTGGTCCAGCAAGTGACCTTGAGCTTGTCTGCCCTGTTATCAGATAATGCGTGCACCGCGCGCCTCACATTTTGTTGTTTATATTATTAGTAAAAATCTTGTTTGTTTGTTTGTACGAATTTTGTTTTGATTAAAAAAAATTTAATAATAAACAAAAGTCATTACAAGTTTATTTATTTATCTAACTCCATATTCCACTAGTAAAATTATGCTTAAGCTGTATTCATTACTACTACGATCTAGTTACGTAACGCATGGTAGTGGGGGGGTTTACTCAAGCGTTACGGCGAGTTACATGGGGAAGGGGGGGGGGGTGGTTGAAATGACGAAAAATGCGTTACATGATATGTGTATGGCCCCCTGGACATCATGGATTAGGAGGTTTGAAAGGTATCGTCACAGACTAAGGAATCTTCCTTTGTCTATGGTATCGTGTAACGTCCCTATTGAATTACGAGCCTCAGGAAACTCAGGCTAGCGCTTTGTTGTTATCAATGGGAGATGATGCAGAATACATAGACGGCATATATGACTCATTTGCAATAGATAATGTTGCATATGATGAAGTCGTCAGATGATTTAATAATTATTTTGCTATGACCGTTAACATAATTTATGAACAAGCTAGGTTTAACAAAAGAAATCAATTGTAAAATGCATGTTTTGACAATTACCTAACTTCATTGCATAAATTAATAGTTCATTGCAACTTTGGTTCTATGAAGGATGAAATGTTACGTGATCGTATTGATGTTGGTATTAGAGACGCTTAACTATCTGAGTCGTTGCAAATTGACCGTAGTTTAGCATTAGGCTCAGCCATTGAGAAAATTAAGTTATGGGAGGCAGTGAACGCTCAACAGGAAACGATAAGAGGAAGTTCAAATAGTCTTGAAGCTCTTGCTATAAACCATAAAGCAAAATCAAGACCGAAAAAAACTGGTTTTAAATGTTTCCGATGTGGTGATGCTAATTATCATGCAAAATAAAATTGTCCAAGATTTAAAATACGATGCCGTTACTTAGTCCAGGCAACGAAGAGGTATAGAGGGAAAGTTTTGGAACACAATGTTTGACTTTGCAGCATTGTTCGGACTACTTGGGAGGTAAATATATCAAAAGTCCCCGTCTGTAGCCCTTGAGCAAGGGGAGGGAGGGGGGGTCTGAAGGTACCATTTTTTGTTTTTCCTAAACATCTTGAAAACTATCAACTTTTAGTATTACCTATTAAATTTGAAAATTAAAGAATATTAAATTTCCAAAAAAAAGGTATAATATATTCTATTTTGACTCGACCATTTACAAGGTAAGCACTAATTTTATTAATATTTTAACAAATATCCCTTCCATAAGAAATACATGTAAACGTGTGGGTAACTTACAAGCTCAATGAGTCAATGCTTTTTTCACCTAAAGGAAAATGAACTGCATTCAGGAAATGTTGATAAAATTTCCAGTAATTTGACACCTCAATCATAAAATTTTGTCAAAAATAAAGGTGTTGGCGAGCTCACAAAAAACGCTATTTTTCAAGAAATTCTACATATTTGTAATAATTCCTTGAAAAATAACGTTTTTTGTGAGCTCGCCAACACCTTTATTTCAGACCATTTTTTATGATTTAGGTGTCAAATTACTGAAAATTTTGTCAATATTTCCTGAATGCTGTTAATTTTTCTTGAGGTGAAAAAAGCGTTGCCCCATTGGGCATGTTTGTTACCCAAACATTTATATGTCTTTCTTATGGAAGGAACATTTGTTAAAAAATTAATAAAATTAGTGCTTACCTTGTCCTTAAACTTGCTTACCTTGCTAACCTTGCTAACCTTGCTTAACCTTGCTTACCTTATATGGGTGGACCAAAGTACACATGTTTTATATACTTTTCTTACACAAAATTTAATTTTCTTTAATTTCCAAATTTGATGAAAATAATTCTAAAAGTTGACAGTTCTCAAGATAATTAGGAAAAAACAAAAACATGGTACCTTTAGGCCCCCCTCCCTCTTCCGCTCTAGGGCTACGGACGGGGACTTTTGATATGTTCACCTCCTCTCCTAACTACTGTAATCCAAACAAAGCTGCAAAGTCAAAAATTGTGTTCCTTGCAATTCCCTCTATACCTTTTTTTGAGCATTCGTTGCATGGACTAACTGTAATGTCATTGGTCATTTTTAACGTGGCTGTAATAAAAAAGAGAAAGAAGTTGAAGAACTCTCTGCCTCAGAAAATGAAGATCCTAATTTTGAAAGCGCCGTTTGTGTAGGTACTGTTGAGTTTTCTGTACAAAATCTACCGATTGCTCCATATTAATTTGTATGTTTTGATGTTGAAGGTGTTCCCACTTTATTCAAAATAAATACTGGTGCTGATGTTTCATGTATACCAGAAACACTGTGGCGAAAAAGTTTTTCCAAATTCCAATTGGTTCATTTTAAAGGAAACATCAAATCAGCTGGATAAACTTCCTTAAAATGCCCAGGAAAATCTTCAACCACTTTAAAACTTAATGGGAAATAAATCGAAGAACGATTGTATATGATACAAAATCTCAAACAGCCTCTTTTGGGCCGTACTGCTATCAACGCACTTTCACTAATTACATGTGCAGAATCAGTGAAAGGTGAACCGTATATCATCAAAATAAAAAGTGACAAAGCAAGAATAAGTTACGGGAGGCCTCCACCTCGTATTGAGGGAATGGTTTCTCTCAAAGTGGATAATCTTACGTATCGAACAACGCCTGACGATCTACGCCAGGCGTGGAGAGGTCGGCGATATCTGCATTCCAAGAGACATATTCACGAGGGAAAGCAGAGGTTTTGCCTTTGTTGGGTTCTACGAAAGCGCGATTCCGAGGACGGTCGACTGTTGGCCGGGAGGGAGTTGAGAGGGCAGATGGCTCGGTGCGGTCGGCCCTCGAGGGAGTTGAGAGGGCAAATGGCTCGGTGCGGTCGGCCCACGAGGGAGTTGAGAGGGCAGATGGCTCGGTGCGGTCGGCCCACGAGGGAGTTGAGAGGGCAGATGGCTCGGTGCGGTCGGCCCACGAGGGAGTTGAGAGGGCAGATGGCTCGGTGCAGTCGGCCCTCGAGGGAGTTGAGAGGGCAGATGGCTCGGTGCGGTCGGCCCTCGAGGGAGTTGAGAGGGCAGATGGCTCGGTGCGGTCGGCCCTCGAGGGAGTTGAGAGGGCAGATGGCTCGGTGCGGTCGGCCCACGAGGGAGTTGAGAGGGCAGATGGCTCGGTGCGGTCGGCCCTCGAGGGAGTTGAGAGGGCAGATGGCTCGGTGCGGTCGGCCCACGAGGGAGTTGAGAGGGCAGATGGCTCGGTGCGGTCGGCCCACGAGGGAGTTGAGAGGGCAGATGGCTCGGTGCAGTCGGCCCTCGAGGGAGTTGAGAGGGCAGATGGCTCGGTGCAGTCGGCCCTCGAGGGAGTTGAGAGGGCAGATGGCTCGGTGCGGTCGGCCCTCGAGGGAGTTGAGAGGGCAGATGGCTCGGTGCGGTCGGCCCTCGAGGGAGTTGAGAGGGCAGATGGCTCGGTGCGGTCGGCCCTCGAGGGAGTTGAGAGGGCAGATGGCTCGGTGCGGTCGGCCCACGAGGGAGTTGAGAGGGCAGATGGCTCGGTGCGGTCGGCCCACGAGGGAGTTGAGAGGGCAGATGGCTCGGTGCGGTCGGCCCTCGGCCCCGTGCAGACCAAGGGACACACCAAACCTCCACAGAAACTTGATTTGTGAGAGGAGGATGTGCTGCGGTCTACGTTATAACACATGCTTGTAAAATCATATGTTTATATTGTCAGATGTTCTGATCTGTTTTTATTCAGAGGATTGTGTTTTGGTTAAAATATAAAAATTAAGTTTTCCTTTGTACTTTGTATTTTTTACTTCTAGTTTCTTAATAATAGTACAGTACCAAAAATTTTTACATGTTAGCTTTTTTCTGAGATTTCGTGATTATAAAAGGTTTTTTTAGTGGTGAGATATCTAGCACTGGCTCTTTTTTGAATGTGCAAGCGTTTTTCAAGTACAAGCAAAGTTTTGAAGTAAATAAACTTGACTACTACTAAGCCTAATAGGTTTTCCTGGAATTGCTCAATTTTTTTCGCGCTTCCAAACATCAGTCGTAGCATATGATAACTGGGCCCATATAACTGTTGCGTCTATTTAGTAAGGATATTTTAAACATAATTTCTAAAAAAAATCAGTTTACTCTATTTTGGTAGTGAAATTAAAAGGTAACCGCTATATATCAACACTGAGCGAGTGGACAATTTTTATGACGGGTGAGTATTCCTTGACTTATACAGGGTGTTCAAAAAATGTGGGGCAATAATTTACGTAGTGATTCCTTGGGTCAAAGTAAGCAAAAAAGTTTATATAAACATAGGTCCTAAAGTGTTTCGTTTTCCGTCTGTGTGTCTATTTATGATTTGTACATATTTATAATCATATCTCACGAACCACTTAACGTATAAAGTTCAAACTTTGTATATGAGTAACCACTACTAAGAACTATTATTGTAAGAAGTATCAAATTCCTACTTTGTACTATTTCAAAATGGCAACGGTTTTTTGTTTTCAAAGCTAAATATTAAAAACCGTTGTAACCACTGTGGGATCGGAATTTCCACTAATAAATTAACTATACGTTAATTCCCCAGGTTACAAAACGTAATAATATTGCCTGGAATAGTCTCAGAGTTTTGGGTTCAACCCCTTTAATAAGAAATACATGAAGCCTCAGCTTAATGGGTATCAATATATATGGACAACATATTATGCGAAATGGGATTTATTAACATGGAAAAATTAATACCCTCTACAACTCAAAAGAGGAAATGCCAGAATATCATAAGTCATTCAGAATATATGTCACTGGTTATTTTTCCGCACTTTTAAGATCACTTTGGATAAATGAATAAGCTAGTTCGTGAATGGATCTCAAGGGTGTGAGACAATTGCCTCATCCCGAGATTTACGTAACACTGAAATAAAACTGCACATGACAAAATAATTAATAATGTGCAGCGATATACTGGCTCTAGCTCTTTGATTAATTACAAGGAACTGGCAAGGCAACACGTTATTTGGGCTAGTTTAAATTTTTCAAAAATCACCGCGCGAGACAGCAGCCCCACGCAGCGTATTTAATAAAAATTCTTAAACAAATTTAGCTGTTGACTCAAGGTCAAAGAGGCATGTGCCTCTGACCGAGTAAAATTAATAACAGTTAGAATGGACTTTTACTGTTTTTATAAATTTGTTCGATAAATATGTCCAATTTGCTTAATTCCGGTATTTAATTTTAATTAGGTAGCAAATAAGGCGATATGAGACTTACATTTTTTTTTTGCGAGAAGACGTAGTCACGGTCCGCACAAACTAACGTCGAAGGAACACACACACCCGGCGGCGGTGCCGAACTAACTTATATAGCCTTGACCTGTCCAAATAATTTTGCATGTTGCCCCGACAGTAGCACGCGCGGGGGGGATGCGGACGAGTCCGGCATCGCCTACCTCACACACTCGATTGTATCAATAAGCCCGCCAGAATATCGCTGTCACACAGTAAATTTTAGAAAAATTATACAAGAGACAAAAAGGTTGCAGAATTTAATCGAATTAATGTTGATATTAATCGGACCACTATTAACGGAGAAATTTTAACTTTTCTGCATAAAACCATGGTTCCTTAGAACATAAAGTCCGATATTTGCATGTTTTTATTCGGAAAATTTAACATTTCTCCATTATTGGTGGTCCAATTATCATAATATTAATATCAGCATTAATTGGATTAAATTCTGCAACTTTTTTGTCGCTTATACAGTTTTTCTAAAATTACGGTTTTTAAGATATTTACCTTTGAAAACAAAAAAACAGTCGCCATTTTGAAATGGTACAAAGTAGAAATTTGATACTTCTTACAAAAATAGTTCTTAATAGTGGTTATCTATATACTAAGTTTGGAATTTATACGTTAAGTGTCGTGAGATATGATTAAATATGTAAAAATCATAAACACACAGACGGAAAACGAAGCACTTTAGGACCTAGGTTTATATGAACCTTTTTGCTTATTTTGACCCAAGGAATCACTAGGTAAATTAGTGTCACACATTATTTGGACACCCTGTATATACTGTAGTATTACGCCGGCAACTACATTGCTGACAACGTCATTAGAGCCCTACAAAGAGCCCCAGGTGTGATACTATATACCCCCTACAGGCTGATTGTCGGCTGGTGCATATCAGGGCAATGGAGACAAGGCAGAGTCTTCCTATCGATAAATCTATGCTAACTCCCAGTATAATAATTTCATTTGGTATTACCTTTATATATAGGTAATACCAAATAAGATTATATATATATATGTGTGTGTGTGTGTGTGTGTGTGTGTGTGTGTGTGTGTGTGTGTGTGTGTGTGTGTGTGTGTGTGTGTGTGTGTGTGTGTGTGTGTGTGTGTGTGTGTAATATGCATGAGCAAAGGAAGCTCCCAATATAAGTATCATTTGGTTGTACAACTATTTAGAATTGCCATCAGGAAAAATATCAAAGGGTTATGAAAGTGTGATATAAAAAATGTTACCTGACGATTAAATTATTTATTTTTGGCATAGAAACAATCTTTGATTAATAAAGTTGTATATTATTATACTATCTTCAATTTTTGTATTTAAAAATGTTGTGCGAAAGTTTTTGTTTTGTTCGTTCAATGCGGCCCGCTCGCAATACCAGACGGTTTCTTTATTAGTTTCCTTCTCACCAATTAAAAAATAACTAAATTAATAAAGTAATTTGTCAGAGCGGTGGTAGTTTGTTGTTCACTATTTTCATGCAAAATCTTTAATTCGGTTTAAGCTCATTTTGTCTTGGTTGAATATTAAAATGGATTTATTCAATTTAAATTATTTTCATGAAATCATTAAGTGTTAACAATCATTTCAACCATTATGTGAAATATGACATGAATAAATTACCTCCATATGAAATAGAAGTAACTCAGTTGCAACTGGCTTTTCCAGTCTTCTTCTTTCTGCACTTCATGTCAATGTCGAAAGTTTTGTCACTTTTAAAATAAAAGCCTGACTTGTTTAATATCGTAGTACCCGACTTATAATTTATATATTATGAGCTTTGTAATAAAATTTTGTTAATTTAATATTTACAGTATAGTAATCCATCTAGATCATATGTCGTTAAATCTATGTGATCGGCATTTAATTGCGCTGTTCTCTTCAAAAATATTTATATACTGACAGTTCTTTCATCAAATGATCTCATCAATTTTTTATGTTCGAGCAGCTGGCAAGCAAACTTATGTTTTTTTATTAGTATTCAATAGTAATGCAATTATAACTGAAATTTACTATTATAATTGCTTTGATATTTTGAAAAATACTTATAACATATTGAATGTTCTTTTTTAAACAACTATAACAATTCATTACATTACGAACTATACTTGGTATCAGCTTACAGCTAATATGTTTCAACATCCTTAAAAACCTAATACATCAAACATTTTTTTTCTAATTGGAAGTTGAAACATTTTCTAGCGGTCCTTCCTTAGATATTCAATGAAATTAAAATGAATGAAATTGAAAAAGTTTTCCTCCGCGCGTACACCGGCCGAGTGGAAGTGCGACGATTGCGCGCAACAATCGGCAACGCTGAAATCCGACTCAAAAGACAAGGTTGCTGAAATGTTTCTAGCCCATACAAAGACACTGCCACGAATAATATTTATATACTTTATATATTATCTTCTTAGAATATTTATATGAATATTCTAAAACGTTAATTTATTTTTCAATGATAGAATCAAGATTAAGGTACGGTATTATTCTCTGGGTGTCTACGTCACAGTCAAATGTTTTACGTGTTTTTAGATTGCAGAAAACAGCCATCCGTATCATGGCGGGATTGTGCAAGAGATCACCTTGCCGGAATATTTTAAATCATTGGAAATTCTACCGCTACCCTCAATTTATATTTTCGAAATTTTACAATATTATACGATAAAATCAACGACAGTAACGACCGGGGCAGATATTCATAATTATAATACCCTCGTTGCAGCAGACCTGCATACTCAGCGAATTTCAATTGCAAAGTACATGTTTCAATCCAATATAGTGAGATTTGACACGTTTTTTAAGCTCCATAAGAATAACATGGGGAATGAGTATGCAGGTTTGCTGCAACAGGTATTTTAAAACTGGGTGGTTTTAATTCAATGTTTAGTAGATCTGAACTAGAAGAAGCCATACACCAAATTTTATCAAGATATGTTAAGAAATAAGGAAGATATTGCATTTTTTATTTCCCATAAGGATAACATGGAGAATGAGTATGCAGGTTTGCTGCCATAAAAACTGTGATATCCGGGATTTTATACTAAAATACATTATATCTCATCTATATGAAGTCACAAACCAAGTTTTATTAAGATATGTTGAGAAATAAGCGAGATATAAAATTTTACTTATTCCCCATAAGGTTAACATTGGAACAGCGTACTGTGTTTACCACTTTCAGTATCTCGGTAACCAATGGACATAGAGCAGTGATACAAACTACTAAATTGTTTGTTTTTTCGAGCTGAATTCAATGGTGCTAACCAAAATTCGATAAATTTGATTTTTCTTTATAAAAAACTCGAAAACCCCATTTTTGGGGGGTTTACCCCGCTTACCCCCCCTTCCGGTGGTCCGATCGGGCTGGTTCATGAACTCGTCCGAATAATTACTGCTTTACACGCCTGTGCCAAATTTCATTCCGATCGGACCATTTTTGAGAGCGCTATCGAGCTTACAGACACATATATATATATATAGAAATTTGAACGAATGGTGTTTTTTGCTTCTGGGGGCCCAAAACGAAAAGTTATTATGGTCTTGGGCTTAGGTCTTACCATGAGACCTACGGTAATAGCTTCTTCCCTATAGGGGAAATTCGCTAAAACCAGTCAAAGGCACCATCACAGGTAAACTCAACATCGATTGGAAATAACCGCATCACTACCTCAAAGTATTAGGCCTAAATTGTACAACAAATTACCTGAAAATATTAAATTGGCAAATTTAGAAACAAAATTCAAAATTCCCTTAATGAAACACCTTGGAGCGTTCCTGTTACTGTATAAGTGAGTTCTGGGAATAAGCTATGTGTTGAATGCAGACACATAAGATACATTTGATTAATTAGTTATAAATAGAAGAATTTATTTTAAGTTTGACATTCGTAATACAGTTGTATAAATATTTTGATTTTGATTTGATTTTGAGTCAAAATACAAATAGACGAGTTTTCAATGTTATCAGTATCCAGCTCACAAAAATGCAAACCGCCATAGAGGATATAAATAGAATACCCCTGTTGCAGAAGACCTGCATACTCAGCGAATTTCAAATGCAAAACAGCATATGTTAATCCAACATAGCGAGATTTGACATGTTTTTTGTAAGCTCCATAAGAATAACATGGGGAATGAGTATGCAGGTTTGCTGCTACAGGGATGTTTAAACTGGTTGGTTTTAATTCAATATTTAGTAGATCTGAACTAGAGGAAGCCATTTACCAAGTTCTATCAAGATATGTTGAGAAATAAGCGTGATATAGAATTTTACTTATTTCCCATAAGGTTAACATTGAGACAACGTACTAAGTATACCACTTTCAATATCTCGGTAACCAATGGACATAGAGCAGTGATTCAAAATACTGAATTATTAGTTTTTTTGATTAATTTCATTTTTCTATGTGAAAAACTCAAAAAACCCATTTTTGGGGGGGTTTACCCCCCTTTACCCCCCCTTCCGGTGGTCCGATCGGGCTGGTTCACGAACTCGTCCGAGTGATTACCACTTTACACGTCTTTACCAAATTTCATTAAGATCGGACCATATTTACGGCCGCTATCGTGTTAACAGACATATATATATATATATATATAAATTCGAACAAATGGTGTTTTTTGCTTCTGGGGAACCCAAAATGAAAAGTTAACATGGTCTCGGACTTAAGTCTTACCATGAGTACTACCGTAATAGCTTAATCCTTTAAGGAAATTCGCTAAAACTGGTTAAGGTTGAGGAGGATAACGCTGCCCTAAAAGTGGAGTGCAGTTAAACAGAATTGTGGAATGCCATGAATCCTTTTGCATAATACCCATCTTAGGGAACTATTACGTAAATTATTATTAATTTTAACTTCATTCCCATCTCTCTCTGCTGGCTTTGCGGCCGTCACTGGTGAAATCACTCAATGAACATTCATTGTTGGGCTAGGGTGAACGCGCAGAAGCGGCGGCGCGCGCACCCCGGGTCTAGGGGGGCGCCCCAGGAAGATCAAAAGTTCACTAGAGATAACGAGTTTAGTGAAACTGTATATATAATATTTAGCGGGAAATATCTGTCAAATAAAATGTTTAATAAATACCCAACAATTTAATGTAGCTTAGTTACTGATTTAATACTTGATATTGATTAATAATTTGTACTACCTTTTAATCAACTACTTTATTACTCTGGGGAAGTAGGTATTACCTTAGACCGTATGGTAAGACCTAAGCGCGGGACCACCCTAGATCCCCAAAAACCTGTCCGTTCATCTTCATATATATTTTTTACTTTGAGTTCGAAACAGCAGGATCGGTTTACTCCATGAAAATTGTTTTAAAAAAATAAAATGATTAATTGTATGTTTGCTGACATTAATATACAATAGCAATAATAAATTTGATGAAAATTATTAGATTAAGATGTACACAAAATACTGAAGACAACAACTAGATCTTATATCGATAAAAAACGGATTTATACTGGATTATAGCCTAAAATCACCCATTTTCGCACTTCTGTGGCAGCAAACCTGCATACTCACTTTCCATGTTATTTCACGGATAATATTTGTGCATGTTTTTTTACGGACATTCGTTGATTTTACTTGGTGTAAGGCTTCTAATAAATCTTTTATTCAAACATTTAAAATTCGCTGAGTACGGAAGTCTGCTGCAACGGGGTTACTCGAATAATAAACGCCGGGGGTGCGTGTCCGAGTGGCTACGTCAAAAACTGATTATCAAAAAATGTGTAAATTACCTGGAAATACAGCCAAAGTGGTCCAATCTATTGGTGTGAACTACCAATGGTTTCATACCGTCATGGATACATTTTCAAGTTCTAAAATAAAAGCTGAAACATTATTTTTCAATGATGGTGTGATTGAAGAAACGTCAGACATAAAACGTACACGAAAGCATTGATACGAACAAACGGACACACAATGTTCGACACAAGATATTATATGAGTCATGATTCAACTTTCGCCGGCTACACATGTGCGGTTCCGTACTGGCTAGTTTTTCGTTTTTATTAATTGTTCGAGTGTCCGTTTGTTCGTCTCAATGTTTTCGAATATGTTTTATGTCTGACGTTTCTTCAACCACACCATCATTGAAGAAGAATGTTGTAACATATGTTTTAGAACTTGAAAACGTACCCATGACGGTTCGAAACCATTGGGTTCACACCAATAGATTGGATCACTTTAAATGTATTTCCAGGTAGTTTACACCTTTTTTGGTAACATACAGTGATTCGGAGGCTATACTATGATGAAAAACTGATTATAAAATCACTATATAGCTGGTTGAACGAGCACCAGCTAACAAAGACGAAACGGCGCAACACCAGTGGCGTAGATAGAACTTTGTCAAGGGGGGACATTACCAAGGGGTATAACAACCCAGTTGGAGGAAGGCTAAGAGCACAACCCCAGGAAATTCTTGAAAATTATATCTCTAAAACTAGCATTTTTAGGCAAGCTTTAGCATGGTGAAACACCATATAAATAGGGCTATAGAGCAATAAGGAAAGTTTTAATTTGTCATAATAATGAAGGCAGAAAATTATAATATGATACCAAAACGGCTATGATTGAAAAAACAAGAATTTTTTGATGCTCGTGCATTGCGTCAGAACTTTCGGAACTGATTTAGTCCGAGACTGTTATCACGTTATTAGCCATGAACTCAGGCTTTCGAAACAGGGTATTTGTAAATTGAGGACTATCAGTGTCTAAGGAAAAGTAAATACGAAATTTTGCTTTGATTCTTCGTCAGTAACAGTTAACATTCAGCTACATTCGTCATTGCCACCAATATTCCAGTTACTGTATTTTCAAGCCTCTGGTCACTGATCCTACTGCATCAGTTTAGCGCGCAAATACCGTGCAGATAATATTTAGCAGCTGCCATACTACTATTTGTTCTGTACATTAACAACAAACATGGTTTCACATTTTTTATTTTTCAATTCGGTATAGGGCCCGAATTGAATATTTTTTTCATTTTTCTAATTATAGGGCCAAATTATATATCCTCCTTCTCTCCTTCCCCTCCCGTACCTACATAGCCAATCACTCTCTGTTATCCGTCACCTATTGCACTTTTAACGTGTCGTAATAAACGCCATAAAAACAATGAACGAGCACAACTTATAGCGTAGCAGTTCTGTTTTACAATTGTTTGTGGGCAGTTATAAGAAATATGCATTATCCACTTATTACGCCACTGCGTAATTCTGCATGCTCCATTTAATTCCATTACCGTTGGTCCCTGGAATAGCTCAGAGATCGGTGAAGAAATGACACCTGTAGGGCTTGCGAAGGGGACTCACATAGGGTCGAAGGAAATGAAGGGATGGGAAACGATTGTCCAGGTGAGAAAAAAAGGTGAGCTAAGATTCAAAATTACATTTATTTTTTTCACGCTACAGAATGTTTACCCGTACAGCAGAACTTGTGCTCATGATGTCACAGCCAGTGACTTCATGGATACACAGCTTTTACGTATAGGTAATTTCAGTCTTTCAAAAGACTAAAATTACCTATACTCAATTCCTAACGTTTTGCCTTTCATAAAAAAAATATTGAAACCAATAATCACATAAAACATGCACATTACACCTTTTTTAAACATTTAATGTAATTAATTAGTGTAGGTGATCGTGCCGTGTGCAACCTCGATTTTTTGTCCATTCGGTTTTTATGGTAAACCGATATTTTATACTTTCGCTTGCTATCGTGGGATTTATCGTCCCTTGCAATATTTCATTCGTTTGGTACATAATTTGACGTGCATAGTAAGTTTATGATTTATCAAATATATTTATTGAATCTAAGGTCTCCCCTCCTTCTTTTACCGAGCCCCCCCTATCCCTGCAGCCCCAGCCCTAACCCCAACATATAATTGATATTTTGATATGCAGTTGTCCCTAGAAAGTGCATGTATACAAAAAAGGCACTCATATTTCGTAAATACACTAACTAGATTAGTCACTGACACAAAGAACAACATGCGTATACATGCACTTGATTTTTTTCTAGATTATTGCTTAGCAAATGTGCCATTGGTGATTGGCCGGATTCGAATTCAGGACCTGCTCAGTGAATTCAGTCGAATTCAAGTCCCGCGTTCTACCAGCCGCTCCCAATGTATTTGCTTGAGACAAATCCATATCAAAATTTTGGTTAAATCGGACACTAAAGTCCGATTACGTTTTGAAGCACGTTTTGGCCTATTTTTTATAATTGTATATTTTTAAAAGTCAACCTGTGGGACTGTTAAGGTTGAATAAATAGTGTAGTTGAAAGTTTAGTGATTTGATAATATTTCCTATATGAGGGTATATGAATTGTTTATTCATTAATTTTTAAATATAATTAATATATATTGTAGGTTAGAGAGGGATGGGGGGGGGTTTATTGTAGAAGGAGGGGGAACTTTATATTCAATGAATAGATTTCATAAATCACAAACCTTTTAATACACGGCAAATTATATATCAAACGAATATAATATTGCAAGGGATAATAAATTGCACGACAGCGAGTGAAATTGGAAAATGTCAGTTGTCCAAAAAACCGTATCGACAATATGTCAAGGTGGCACATGCCGCGATTTATACTACATTAAAACACTTAAACACTTATAATTAAAAACTCTACTAGAGGGAGGTCACCACCGAATTGTAGTGCTTGGTAACAATTCGGGACGGATCGCCTGACACCACTGGGCTGAAAGAGAAGAATCAACAGGAAAGGAAGAAAGAAGAAGAGTTCTTCAATAGGAAAGAGAAGAGAAAATATAAACCAGCAAACGAGGACAATGCTGGCCATAGACCCCAGAACAGAAGACAAGTGAACTAGGGTTGGCTCAGCTACCACATAGTAGAAATATACGGAGCATAAGAAACCACGACTTGACCACATAGTAAAAATATACGGAGCAAAAGAAACCACGACTTGACAACATAATAGAAATATACGGAGCATAAGAAACAACGACTTGACAACATAGTAGAAATATACGGAGCATAAGAAACCACGACTTGACCACATAGTAGAAATATACGGAGCATAAGAAACCACGACTTGACAACATAATAGAAATATACGGAGCATAAGAAACCACGACTTGACCACATAGTAGAAATATACGGAGCAAAAGAAACCACGACTTGACAACATAGAAATATACGGAGCATAAGAAACAACGACTTGACAACATAGTAGAAATATACGGAGCATAAGAAACCACGACTTGACCACATAGTAGAAATATACGGAGCATAAGAAACAACGACTTGACAACATAGTAGAAGTATACGGAGCATAAGAAACCACGACTTGACAACATAGTAGAAATATACGGTGCATGAGAAACCACGACTTGACCACATAGTAGAAATATACGGAGCATAAGAAACCACGACTTGACAACATAGTAGAAATATACGGTGCATAAGAAACCACGACTTGACAACATAGTAGAAATATACGGAGCATAAGAAACCACGACTTGACAACGTAATAGAAATATAGGGAGCATAAGAAACCACGACTTGACAACGTAGTAGAAATATACGGTGCATAAGAAACCACGACTTCACAACATAGTAGAAATATTCGGAGCATAAGAAACCACTTGCAACCTAAAATAGGTATTTTTTTTCAAGGTTTTCTTCCTCTAGCCTTTAGGATCCCCTCCTGAACTACAAGGCAGCAGTGCTGGTTTTGGTTTGCCCCGGGTATTTTATTTCCCCGGTACCCACCATATCT
This sequence comes from Flexamia atlantica, assembly GCA_035578135.1. NCBI lineage: Eukaryota > Metazoa > Arthropoda > Insecta > Hemiptera > Cicadellidae > Flexamia > Flexamia atlantica. The sequence continues at coordinate 1,788,444 of JAQJVK010000025.1, read as the reverse complement.
AGTGAGCGTTCCCCGATCCACCACCTAGGGAGGCACCCGATAGGAGACCAGCAACTCCCACGGGATCACTATAGTACCAGATATAAATGGCTTACAGTTAGTTTACACATCGTAAACACTGATAACCTAGAAGCTTGTCCTGACATTTTTTGAAAGAAGCTGCCGCCACGGAATGCACCTATAACGCTCCTATGATGTGTAAACTGCTTCTAAACCATTTATAATTGGTACCATAGTAATTGTGAGATTCAGACCTTCGATTTGATACCATATTTATATTCCTTTAGTTGACTATATTTTTGTAAACAACATTTTAGGATTGACTTTGTTTTAATGCAGGCGCCGCACCCTTAAACTCTGCCGCACTAACTAAGTTATTGACCAAACTAATTTTTAGCTGATGCTAACCACCTAATCTTTTTAAAAAAAATTATTTAAAAAATTCAACTCTTTAGCAACAATTTCCACAGTTTTTTATTTTACCTAACCAAAAAATAAAAAGTAGCAGCCCACTAATTTTTTCATGTCTTTTTTTAAAGTTGAATCAAAACTTGTGATCATTTAAGAAAAATATTTTGGAAATATGATTGATACTATTACCGTTCCAAACTAAAGGACTCTTGACATGCACAATTTCAACCTTTAAGCCTCAATGTTGAATCATATAACTACGAGTTATTTGAAACACGAGCACTGTCAGATTACGCGATTTTAGGCGCCATTTTATGTTTTTATACCTAGACAATATGGCGACCCAGGCTTCGTTTGCTGTAATGCAAGTTAGATAGCTATGCTCCGTCTATTTCTACTATGTGGTCGCTGGGAGGTGGCTCGGGAACCTCGGGGCCGCCACACCCGTGTAGTTGAAGTCAACTACCCCTGAGGGAGCAAGCGACAAACTTAGCATTGGTGGTAATCAAACTTAATGCAAACATTTTCTTTAAAAATACTCATCAAGGCTGTAAAAAAGCATCTTGATAAGCCATTCATGCAGTGACACTTTACAACTGTGAGAATTCGCTCAGCCTTAAACAAAGGTTTACAATATGCATTGAAAGCAGTACCATTTATTATCCTGACGGTTTTTTTTTTCGGAGAACTAACAAATAACGCAAAATATTAAATTTTAAGATATGGCTTTGGTATAGGATCCCTGAGCCTATGCAAGAGGTAAATAACTCTATTCAATCTTAAACAAAGGAAATCACTTGTTCAAACCATGTTAAAGTAGTATCAAGCCAAATGCCTAAGAGCTTTCCACACTTTTCCACATTCAGTTGTCTTATGTCATCAGACTTACTCAGAGAAAAAATTATGCTTTGTGTTGTCCCTTCGTTAACCAACATCCCTTTTGATTCAAATCAAAAGCTGGCTTCTTTTAAGGCATCATCCATTAACATTACAAGTCTATTTACATTAGGGCTACTAAACAATGTTGTGTCATCTGCAAATTTGACTGATCTAGTGCTAACATTAGACGGAATGTCATTTACAAGAACCAAGAACAGGAAAGGGCCCCGTATGTGACTGTAGCTACATAAGAAAGATTGCTGTTAAACAAAACTCTCTGGGTGCAATTTTCAAGATAACACCGAGAAAGGCGAGTTCCACAACATTTATAACATAATACTGCGATTTTGCGAGGAATATCTCGTGAGAAACGCGTCGAAAGCCTTTGTCAGGTCACACTGAGTTTTTAATGTGCACGCGTGGTTTCCAAGCCCAGAAAAGTCTTCCTGAACCAGACTCTCGACAGCGTCCACAGTCGATAGTCCTCTCCGAAAACCAAACTTGGAAAAAGAGAATTTGACTCAAAAAATCATTTTCCTGGTGATGTATTGCTAATTCAATAATTGTAAAAAATAACGGGACAACAGAAATCGGCCTGTAACTCCCTGGCGAACTTCTTTCACCATCCTTTCAGATTGTACACTTTTGAATATCTTCAGACAGCTCGGAAAGACGCCGCTGGCAAAACACCCATTGATGCACATTGTGAGGGGTCAAACCGCACACCGAGCCATGTTTTTCACAAATCCACTTGTGATACCTTACATATCTCTGGGTATTCCGCTATTTGCATTTGAGATACACCGCGGGACATCGTCGCAGCTGAGTGGCCTCCAACGACGAGAGACATTCGGACGTGGTTCTCCAGCGGAACTGGAGAAGGTGATGTGGCTCTGCTGAGCAGGTGGAAGATGGACATTTCCCTGGACCTCGGCCGCCGACGAGGTGAAGAACTCAATGTAGTCATTTGCAGTGATTGGAACTGCTTTAGTGTTGTGGGAGTGGAACGTGTCCGGGCAGCCTTGCACCTAGGACAGGAGGTAAGTATTAATAGAAAAGTTGTCTTTCGTAAGACCTTTAAAATTATGTCTTATTTATTATATGTTGCCATCAAACATGTTTTTATTTTCAAGGCTACTTGCATTACAAAAGGTAAATACTTTTAAAAATATTTAAAACTGTTGGTATCTCGAATATAAAATTAAAATTGAGTTTAAAAGGATTAAGAATTTTTAAACAGAAGAAACATTTGTGTGCAGGTTCTCGATACTTGTGTTTTTTTAGATGGAACGTGAAAAATGTATCACTGTCCAGGCCGATACATTTTTAATTTTATATCTCTCTAGGCACCTTTGCACCTATTTGTAGAGGAATCAATAAAATTTGCATTTGCTTCAAGTTTGGCCTTCTAAATTTCCGCTTTGTAAGCTTGTCGTGCTTCAATATGACTTTGTTTGTAAAAGTCAACAAACATATTAAATTTAGTTGCCCAAAAAAGGTTGTGGTAGTGGATTTTTGTGTTTTCGCAGAAAGTACGGATGTCGTCAGTGTACCAGTCGTTTACATGAGTTAGGTTTTTGTTCTTCCTCCTTTTCTTCAATGCTAAGCTTTTAGGATGCAAAAGTCCACAGTAACACAAAATATTTCCATAAATACCTCGAAGGAGGCAATACCTGTAAATTTATTTAGCACAGACCGATCGATTTTAATCACATGTTGAACAAAATAATTCATATTTTTCTCACTAAAATGCCAATTCAAACTTTGAAAGTTCCAACCCTGAGCTGTCAGTACAATCAATTAGACCTACCTTTATTTTTAACGCAGCAAAAATATACATAATGCCGCGGTGGATATAGTGTCTTCAGCGGTGGATCGTAGTCATTTGTATTGGATCCATCGAGATTTGATGGACCGAAGTACAAATCACTCTCGGAGCATTCCTCCCTCAGCCATCCTCAGCTCGCTCACAGGCGGGCGCTTGGGCGAACTCGACGAACGCCTGGAAAAGTAAATAAACGGTTTCAGTATCAGGAAATGACTCATTCTTTCTCCCTAAAGTAATTTACCAGAAAACTCATATACTGAAAATAAACAAATAATTATCTCATGAATACACGCTAAATTTTATCAAAATCAGTAGTAATTAACGGAGATATATGATTCTAAATATTTGCCATCAGAATAACATTGGACAATATACTGCGTTTACCGTCAGAACAAAATCCTGTTACTTTAAATGAGCAATGAATATTTATAAATCCTATCTCAAAAACGGCTGTAAAGATTTTGATAAAATTTTGTATGTAGGTGTAGTTTTTATTTTTAAGTTCACCTACGTGGTTGAATTTGGTGTAGAAACGCAAATTTTTTAGAAAAATTAAATTTAAAATTGATAATTTTTAACATGGGGTCATATGAGTTGCCAATAACAACAAAAAAGTGAACAAAAGAATCATCCAGCTGTTCATGACAAAGCCACTTAAAACTTTTATAGCTCGTTGCCAGTACAGTATAATAGAACAGAGATATACAACTAATTACAGATTGCTCATGGAGTTTTATCCCCATCTAAAAATCCCAAACAGGTAATCAGTTGTTTTTTAGGTTAATTATAAATAATTAATATCAAAGCAACAACGTGTATTTGTTTACATAAGGTGATTTTATGATTTAGATTTACTAAATTTAAATCATCAGTTTATTGTTTCTTAAAGTTCGCAAATACCATTTATGAAAAAGAGATAAGCAAATTCTCAATGATCGTGATATTATTCAACTCAATCCACCTTTAACTTCAGTTTGTACTTCAAAATTAATTTAGACGCTCAGAAAAGTTATCATCATTTATGAAATTTATTATTACTAGAGGCTTGAAGGGGCTAATAGCCCCTAAGCATACACCATCTTTACTATAGTGCAAAATACCTTCTTAGAAAAAAAGGATTTTGGATCCACAAAATTATGATTATTTCTAGCATTTGGTTTTAATTAAACATTTTATATCCCAATGGTTTTTAAATGACAGCTATTTTATGTTATTTCTCATTTTATAGTAAGCTTAAAGCAATTTCAGTATTTTCCCCACAGTCCCTGAGATGGAGACCTTCAGTTTCAGCCCCCCTCCCATCATACTGCGACCTTCCAAACGCCCACAATTTCGGCGCAGAAATTTCGCTTACCTAATTATATATATATATATATATATATATATATATATATATATATATATATATATATATATATATATATATATCATTTAGTATTAAATCTGCATCGTTATAACATCAACTAAACAGACGTACTTAAATTTTTATTATTTTAAATTATGAAAAACTCAAACCCTTAATTATTATGAAATCAGAAAATCTTAAATTTAAAATATTTTTTGTTATAGTACATTGAACGTACACAGTTAGCTGCATTTAGAAAAAATCCCACATGTCAACATCTACCATACGGCTGAATCAAGCATTAGCACCACATGTTTAATGTAAACAAAGCAGACGTTTTTCGATCTTTTCAATCCCAATGCATTTTGAATGGAAGATATTAATTTTTCGTTATTTCTCATTTTCTCGTATATTTGGACATAATCTGCTATTTTTTCTGACCCCCTGGGGCCGAGACCTTTCATTTGAGCCATCTCCTGTCATCCTGCGAGCTGTCAAACTCTCACAATTTTGATTTAAAACAAATCGTTTACAGAATTAATAATAAAGAAGATAGATTATTTGTGAAGTAAGATAATATAATTTGCATTTTCTGTGATATTGCAATCTGTTAACGAATGGCAGTGACAAGCAATTCATGAAGACACCGTTGGGATATACAACATTCGTCACAGGGCTTGGCCACAGAAACGAGCAATGAGAGCATCAGTTAGAAAACAAAGACCGAATAAATTCAATAAACAAAACTTAAACCTCAGTAAATCAAATTATTAAGCTAATTGTCATTGTGGGGAGCAATATGGACATGTATATTTGAAAATATCACCGCTTTCCCCCGAGCGAAGCTCGGTCCCCAGATATTACCACTTATCTTCGCAACCAGTTCACATAGAATGACAATTCTAGATTCTGGATTATGTAATTTTTTAAGCCAAATTTTAATGGTTGAAAGTTGATTTTCTTTAGAAGTTACAGATTTTGTGAAATTTGAAAAATGTGAATTTTTGAACTTCTGAACCTGAATTTTTACAGACATGCGGTGTCATATTGGTTGTCATCTTTAGCACCAAAAACCACGAATTTTTATATCAAAATCGTTAGAGCCGTTTTTGAGAAATTTGGATTTTTGTAGTTTTTTATGGGGTTTTATGGGGTAAATACCCTTAAAGATCAAAAATGAGAAAACACCTGATGATATCATGGCTTTATCCCTACATGCCAAATTGTATGAAAATCGGACCACTGGTGTTGTCTCTACCTTTGGTTTACATCCAAACATCCACACACACATCCACACACACACACTCACACACACACACACACACACACACACACACACACACACACACACACACACACACACACACACACACACACACACACACACACACATACACACCTTCTTGTTGCTGGACCATTGTTGCTAAAAGTACTAAGTCGGTTGTATGAAATGAACCAATGAATTAAGGCCCCTTTCACACGAGGCCACTAGTGGCCGCCACCGTTTGCCCGCCACAGCTTAAACATTGTTATAAATGGAGGCCTTCAGACGCGGCCACTGCAGTTGCCCGACGGGACACAGTGGCCGAGCAGTGTCTCCCCGCGCAACTGCCAGTCGGCCACCGCGGTGGCGGCAACTCGTCGCGGGGCATTGAATGAAATGGGAGCTTTCAGACGTAGCCACCAGTGGCCGCCACTCCCGACTACGCAAGTACGCGTATTATTTGTTTTTTTTTCTTTTTTTTCTTGTTAACTCAAGCAGTTCATGTGCGGAGGCAGGTACAGTTGTGAAATGATTTTTCTAAACGAGTTTTAACTGTTTATTTGATTTTTTAAAAGAGTGAACAGAAGAAAAATAAAAAAAATAAATGGTATCAGAAAACTGACACATACTTTCTCCCTTAAAGTAACAAAATCTACAATAAAATAAAATTAATGTGCAATCACTCCGCAAATACATTAGACAACGTACTGCGTTTACCGCAAAACAAACATATCAATTATCCCCGCAACCAGTTGACATAGACTAATAATTCAAAATACTGGATTATTTAATTTTTGAAGCCAAAACTAATGGTTTTAAGTATGTTTTCTTTAGTAGTTCCATATTTTGTGAAACTTGAAAAATATGAATTTTTTACACTTAAACTCCCATATCTTCTAAACCTGAATTTTTAAAGACATCCGAGTGGTGTCATTTTATTTGTCATCTTAAGCTCTAAAAACCATGAAATTTTTATCAACATCGTTAGAGCCGTTTTTGAGAAATTTAGATTCGCCTGGAGATAACATGGCTTTATACCTACATGTCAAATTTCATGAAAATCGGCCACTGGTGTGGTCTCAAGCTTTGTTTACATACATTCACACATCCACACACATGGACAGACAGACACCACTCCGAAAACCACGTTTTGGATTCAGGGAGCACTAAAACGAATATTTCCACTATCAACTCAAATTCGAAAATTTTGACAAAAACTATACTTTCTCCAAATACTATGTATAGGAGGAGAAAGTAAAGGTGGAAAAAAGGAAGAGGAACATTCGGAAATAGAGAAAAAAAACCTTTTTAGTCGGCACGTAGTTCGTCAAACAACGTGTAATAAAGACCATTGTCCTTCCTATTCGTTAGTATTGGATGAACATGGATCATATACACCTGCATCTCCGCTTCTTTTCTTGAATGGTGATGAGAGAAGAATGAGTTGTTTATTACTCATCAGCATTTTCTCGACTAAATCGGAGATGGCTCTTGGTGGAATGGCCTGCTAGTTGCCTGTACCGTCAACTTCAGTTACCCGGGCTGGTAACCGGTGGCGGCCACCATCGATGTCAATAAGTACACTGGATTGGGAACTCAGGCCCGCAACGCGAGCCGCGGGCTGAGGTTGCGTTTAAGATTTTGCAGGGGCGATGGGGGAATGCCTCTTTTGCAGCCAACCTGTACTGACCGTCTAGTTAAATATTATTTGTAATTACTTAATAGTTATAGCAATACATCTATTATAGCAAGCTTTACTCGTAAAACTGCTCCCAAATCCGTGCGGTTTCAATACAGTTAACAATACAGTTTCGCGCTATTTCCCCCAACGCCCCTTCAATTCGGCCCGGCTGCAACCCCAACGCACAGCTGTGTTGGCTCGGAAATCACTACACGAGCCTTACGGGAAGCGCGCTATCCAGTTTTATCTGTTTACATCGATGGCGGCCACCGGTGGCGGCCACTAGTGGCCTCGTGTGAAAGAGCCCTAAGATAAGTATTGACATTTATTTTGCAATTAGTATGATCAAACACACACGGACAGACGGACAGACACCACTCCGAAAACCACTTTATGGATTCAGGAAGCACTGAAACGAATATTTCCACTAACAACTCAAATTAGAAAATTTTTACGAAAATGATACTTTCCCCATATACTGTACTATACAGGGTGTCCCATAAGTAAAGTGCCAAACTTCGGAAATAGGTTATATGGGTCAAAATAAAGATAAAATTAAGAGTAATTTTTTTTCCAAAAACCCTTTGTTTACCAGATATCCGCCATTTTGTATTTTTTACGAAATATTTTTTATCTCCTAAGTTTTTGAATCGATTTTTTGAAACTCGGTATGCCCCTGTATCTAGCCAAGGTTAGTTTATGAAAAAATAATTAGCATGATCAAATCGTAAATTTCAAAATGGCGGCCGTTTAAAATCTTTAAATTGAAATAACAAAAAAACGGTACGTTTTAAAAAAACATATAAAGGATAACAATGTTTAGGAAATTTTATTTCCCATCTAATGACACCAAATTTATGAAAATCGGTTAGTAAACAACTGAGTTATGACCGTATTTAGCTAGTGAGGCAGCATTTTTGAAGCAAAATAGTCCATTGTTGTGCTGAGCCATGCGCTAATTCGACCATAACTCAGTTGTTTGTGAATTGATTTTCATAATTTGAACTTGAGAAAATTCAATAATGTAAAATAGTTAACCAATGCTGGCCAGCTTGAGATTTATTTTTTAACTATGAATCATTCTTGTAATGATTAATTTTGAAACGAGTAAAAGTGATTTATAATAAAATACGAGAAGGTTAAGAAGACTGTATAAGACTGACTAGTTTAGGCCTAATTTTTCTACTTTGGCCGTATTGACAAATATGCTAGTCAGATGAGAAATATAGGATATGTTGTCTAAACTTTGTTTTATTTAACTGCATCGTACCTTCAAAACACTTAGTTACTGAGGTTCTACCGACCAATTTATGGGTCAATGTTCAGTACGGTTCAGGCATGAGACCTAAGGATGGGTCAAAAGCTAATGAAAAAGAGTTAGTGCGGATATTAAGCGAAACTGTGGCGAATCGAAAACATAAATTTAGATTTAATGACAAAGTACGTATTTCAAAGTATAGGACTATATTTACTAAAGGATTTACCCCCTTGTGGTCCATGGAAATAATTACCATCTCTCGAGTAGCGAAACAGCACCCCAGTGTATTACTTACGAGACGAAGAAGGAAACGCGATTAAAAGCGCTTTCTACTGTCCTGAACTTTAGTTAACAAAGTATCCCGAAATATATCTAGTAGAAAAAATACTAAAACGCAAAGGTAATCAAATGTTTGTTATGATTGGGTTCCCCCTTACGATTCAACCAGTGGATTTAAATACGGGTTTGACGTTGGTTTAACCTCGTTTCACTACAAACTGTTGAACGCTCAACACCGTGAATATAATAAGACGACATATTATAGACAAATTCGGTCACTCTTTGTTTCTGGAAAAACATAAGGCACAAGACTAAGAAGTAGTGGACGATGTGAGATACCAGGCGGTGATCCTGAGGATGTTAACGTAAACACGTTTACTTTGAAAATATCGATGACGTTTTCCGACTGATAAGTAGTTCCAGAATTAACGATGATATCACCGAAACCCAAAAGCTTTTCAATAGAATTCGGCTTGGAAAATCTACCTTTACAGTTGATTTCAACGTTGACTTTAGAGTATTGTTGTTGGTACCCAGCTAAACAACAACAATGATAGAAATCGTAACCGTAAGAGAAGAGATTAGACGTTTTCGAACTACTATAGGTACAGACTATCAAAACAGTATTGAGACTCTTAAAACCAAAGTCGACATGGTAAATGATCAGTTTGTTGGTTTCAAAAATACCGTAAGTTCAGATTATAAAAATACTATTGATGCATTGAAAAAAGATTCGAAAGCTTTAAAGGGCTGCTGACTAGCTATCAGAATGATAAAGCGGAATTGGCAGAGAAGATAAGTGACTTCCGAAATACCGTGAATAAAGACCATCAAATCAGCATTGACGCTCTCAAAACTGAAATTAACCAAGCAAAAGGAAAATTTTATAGTTTTTGAAAGTACTGCGAGTACAACTTAGAAAAATACTTTTGATTCGTCAAAATAAAATAGTGAAAGATTAAAGGGGCAACTGACTGGTTATCAAAGTGAAACACGACGTGTGAAAGAGGAAAACGGAAAACAAAAAGAATCAATTGATATATTACAATAAGGGCCTGAAGGTTGTTGTTATAGTGCTAAGAACAAAAGAATCGCAACTTGCAGCAATAGAACAATCTGACATAAGCACTTTAGAGCAGACGACTAAAGTCATTTTTAACGATTTATGACTAGCAGAAAAAGATTTTCAAGTGTGGAGCTAAGGAATTTGATTTCGTACTCAATAGTAAAGAAATACCTTGAAAATTTAAAATAATCAAGTTTTAGTTGGCATCATTGGATTCAGCTTGAAAAAACAAACAATTTAGTTTTTTGAATCACTGATTTATGTCCACTGGTTACCAAGATAATGAAAATAGTAAACAAAGTGCGTTGTCCCTATGTTACCCTTATGGGAATAAGCAGAATTCTATATATCGGTTAATTCTTGACTTACATTAATACAACTTTTTATGCGGCTTCTTTAGGCTAAGATCTACTGGTTTATGACTTAAAATAATCTTTTTTTACATTTCCGTGGCAGCAAACCTGCGTGCCCATATACCATGTTATTCTTATGGAGGATATTTTAGCAAATTTACTTTACGTCTTCTACTGAGGAAAAGAACTTCATATTATGATGCTTCAACGTGTGTAAATACAAATTCCAACATAATATAAAGCCTAGTGATAAATAGTATAAACATAAATTCATAAATAAGTATGGTAAAACATTCTCCATAACAAGAACATGGTATATGGGCACGCAGGTTTGCTGCCACGGAAATGTAAAAATAGATATTTTTAAGTCATAAACCAGTATATCTCAGCTAAAAGAAGCCGCATACAAAGTTGTATTGATGTAAGTCAAGAATTGAGCGATATATAGAATTCTGCTTATTCCCATAAGGGTAAAAAAGGGACAACGCACTCTGTTTACTATTTTCATTATCTTGGTAACCAGTGGACATAAATCAGTGATTCAAAAAACTAAATTGTTTGTTTTTTCAAGCTGAATCCAATGATGCCAACTAAAACTTTATTATTTTAAATTTTCAAGGTGAAAATTCCAAGAAAAACATATTTGGCCACCATTTTCTAAGATGGCGGCTTTATTAATTGCTGCACAACAATATGTTAAATACAAAAGTTATAGATCTTTTCAAACCATACAACTTTTGCATTTAGTTACCTAATGTAAATTCAATAATAAAAAAGTACCAGTCAAAAAACTAATATTAGCGGCAATTTTTCCAAGATGGCGCCTATATTTGTGAGCTTACAATAACAAAGTAAGTATAAAAGTGGTAGATTATCAAAATCTCTGCAACTTCTTTTCGGTAACCTTTTTAGTAAGATTAATAATTAAGCTGCACGAGCCAAAAAATACTTTTTGGCAGCCATTTTCCAATATGGCGGCTTTATCAATTGTTGAACAACAATACATTAAATATAACAGTTATAGGCCTTTTCAAACCAAGCAACTTTTGTATAAGAAGTTGTTTTCTAAACTAAATAGTTATCATGATATAGCTCAAAAACTATATTTTTGCCGCCATTTTCCAAGATGGCGCCTTGAGCACAAGTTTTATTTTCGAAAAAGTGATGGGGTTTCAAAGGTAACATATCAAGGAACATATGGTAAAAAGTCCCACTTGGTTACCCGATTTTTTTGAAAACTGGGTTTTTTCTTCTAAAATGACTGGACTATGGTTGGACTCTGAAGTGTGGCGTTTTTGTGTGTCGAACATTACCAGCAATGTTTTGGAAAAACTTAAATTCATATAAAATTGGTAAATGTATTCACTGTAAGTCTTCCTTGACATTAATAAATACTATGTTTCAATAAGCGAGTGTGTTTTCATTTGTTCCTCGTAAACCTATAGGGAAAGGAGATTAAAGACAAACTCTTTTGTCGTTGTTAGTAATGTTAGTTTATTGAGAAGATATGAATACATAGTTAGGACGATGACAATTTTTGTTACATTTTACTTACAAATAAACTTCAAGACAATTATAGAAGATACTAATGACAGAAATGTGTCTTTAAAGCAGGTGGTAAAAATTTGCATCGAATTTAGCTGAACACACAAAAAGGTTAACCGAAGGTTTATAACTGATTACTTTTATTATCGAAGAAGCTTCACAAATCTTAGCAAAAGATTTACAATTAAATAAAGTATGAAGTTTCAAAAAGTTTCCATTTGAAAATCCTAGCATGACGATAAATGAACATTAAAACTAACTGTTTACATTTAGTTTTGGAGCATTCTTTTGGCTAAATAATTAAAACTAAAACAAAGGTAGAGCATTCTAAAATGATCTTTAAAAAACGATTATGAGTTGCGCTTGTCACTACAGCGATGGATGTTACAATAACAAGTACAAAGGACTACTAACAAACATATAATCTTATGAACATCGAGAAACATTGGTGTAAGTATGAAATTTAGCAGTTAAAGATTTTACCTTTGCAGCATTTATTCATTTTCAAAGTTTTAAGATTATTTTTTATCAGAAGTGGCACTAGAGGAAATGAAACTTTTAACTACGTTACGAGAAATGTTATTAGAGGAGTTTTTAGATTACCTAAAGTAAATAAATCAATTTTTAAGCATTCATTTTCTTATCTAGGGCCAAAATATTTTAATAAAATTCCCACTAATATCAGGGAGACAAACAGACTAAGTTTATTTACCAATAACTTATTAAAATGGTTTTTGTCCATCCAGGATCTAAGTTTTTTTAATTTGACTTATTTGTAGTTCTCTTTTTGTAAGTTCCTTTAGTTTATGTATAGCGGTTGCAATTTATTTCAATTACTTATAGTTAACTATTAAGAAAATATGTTTGTATACACTGCAGAGAGCGGCTTTATTTAGTTTTTTAGTTGCTAGACTCAAACTTTTGTTTTTTTATGTTTGTAGTTTTAGAACTGATCACACTACTGGAATTGTGATCAGGTAATTTCCAAGTTTTTATCTTGCTTATGTAATGTCCTTAATTGAGGAAATAAATCATTTATTCATTTATTCATTATTTCGATAATAAATGACAGTTCACTGATTTGCTCTCTCCTTGTGCGTATATTTAGATATGTCGTAGCCACTTGCTGCAATTGGGCACTTCGTGAAGTGCCCAACGCTGTCCGGGCACTTCATGTTGTGCCCAGCTCGCCTGGGCACATAGTGTAACTCGATTATTTCAATCAAAATTACAACGTGTGCCCAACGAAACTGGACACTTCATGAAGTGCCCAACGCTCATTGTACACATGCTGTAACTATCGAGACATGTTGGGCAGTCGATTTAAAATCTTTGTTAAATAAATGTCAATGTTTACATGAAATCCAAATGTCTGTATTGAAGTAGCCAATGTTACTGTTTGCTATTAATCTAACCGTTTAATATTTTTCTAGTCAATAAATTTTAATATTGGTTTTAGTTACACTTTTTGTTAGTGTAATTAGTCTACATTACACTTGGATGATGATTTTTTTTGTTTTATAAGTTACGTTCTGACTAAAATAAACACTTAACAATAACGCAGTTATTTTTCACAGTAAAAGAGTAACCACTTAATCTAGAACAAAACATTAATACTTGTAATTGGTTTAAAGTTTCAAAAGAATGTTGCAGTTTTCAAATAGTTGTAAAATTAAACTGTAGTACAAAATGATAGGTAGTGCGCTATAAAAAATAGTAATAATGTGCTAATGATTTTTTTCCAGCCACTTACTTTTGTTAACGTTTAACTTTCATAGGTAATCAATCCCTTTAGACAAATTCTTCATATGAATTTCCAAATATTCGAATTAATTATATTAAGTTAGATTTTAAGCTTCTGGTGTCAGCAGGAATATAATAAAATATTAATAGTATGTTGCTGAAAAGCTGTTAAGTAAACAGGACACTCCATATTAAGTTTTATCCTGTAAACAAACAAAAAATCACAATGACAAAGCTTGATTTGAATGATTTGATGAGTTTGATTTGAGCTTTTTGAATGATGTTATGTTAATTGATTCCTACTGACATAAAATAAAAACTTAAACCTAAATTAACGTTAACGCTTAAAAAACTGTAAAAAGAATAACCGAAATAGTAAAATTGTATATACATCAAATGTTTTCAATTTTTATACCAAAGAAATAAACTGAAAAATCTTTTTTATTAATGTTTTTAAGACTCTTACATCGCACTTTTTGTACATTTATTTGTTTTACCTCTTGCAATATTATGATTTATTTTAAGGGTAACTAAGTAAGAATGATGTTAGTCAACTATAACATGAAAAAATAGGTTAATGATAATATGTTGCGTTACATATAAATGTGTTAGGTAAAATGTTTCATATATTTTTTATTTTATAAAAGTGTAAACTTTAATTTGACTAGGTGTCTGGTTTATGTTTTCTGAGTTGTTTTGGCTACATATAAATATTAATACTAGATTATTTAAACAATAATCAATTTGAAAACCATTTGTTTCAATAGTAGTAATAATAATAATGACACTTAGCCAGAATAATTCAAAAACCATAGAAGAAAATATCATAAAAACATACAGGCATAATTTTCTGGTTTAGTGGTAGACAATCTTATTCTTCATGTTTTATAAATTTTTTTTTAATGTTCCTATTTTGCACAGTTAAAAATAATACATCTGATAATGCCAACAACAACGTCAACAGCAGTTTTAAGTAATTACATCAAGTGCCCATCATCTGAGCTGGACACATAGTCTAAAAGAAATAATTACAGCATGTGCCCAGTTTTGTTGGCCAAATACTGTAATTTTCAGTGATACCGTTCATTTACACTATGTGCCCAGGCAAGCTGGACACTTCATGAAGTGCCCAATTACATTATGTGGCTACGACGTATATTAGATACATTAATTAAGTATGTGACATTATTAGGAAAACGTGAAGATAGCTTGTTTAAAAATGGTACGGATCGTACATTTCAAAATCATTATGTTATTTGCTGACACATCAATGTCACACTACTGTCGTCATGTTCTTGTGAACTTTCTTTGCAACTACTATGATCTAAAAGCTAGAATAGTGGTTTGAGTACACATCTATCACAAAAATGAGTTTCTATTTTTTCTACTTGGTCTACAACAAAATCTACATTAAGCTCAAAATGTTTGGTTACATAAAAACATTTCCAATTGCATTCCGACCAAAATGACAAATATTCAAATTCATAGTCGTCAAAATTTTCCGAGGGTCTACATAATATTTGAAAACAGTTGTTACATAACAAAAACACTTTCCTAAGCCTATTTCGAATTCAAAATAATCAAAATAATAATGGTGCTAATGCTGATGCTGCTGCTGATGATCATTATTATGATTCTCATTCTACTGCTGCTGCTGATGCTGATGCCGATGCTGAGGATAGTACCGCAGGTCATTGCCAGCATCATCACCAGGTAATGACCTGCAGCACTATCATCAGCACCAGCAAAGAGCAGAGCCCTCTCCGGACTCTGTCGGCCTGGAGAGCTTCTAATTTGGAAAATAGTAGTGATCTCCGTTGTTGATCTTCTCTCCATAGTCCCTCCACTGTGTTTGCTATCTTCACAGTCGTCACATTGTTGGTCGAAGAAGTCACAGAAGCTGATGGTACAATGGTTTGTATGCTGGAGGTATAGTAGTTACTGAGTAGTCAGTAACTACTATACTCCCAGCATACAAACCGTCAATTTGCTAGATGACTATGTACTAGAGTTGTAAAAAATGGTGAATCCGTATGCAAATAAATAAATAAAAAATAAATAGATAGATAAATAAATAAATAAATCAATGACGGTCTCTTGTACTGGTTGTTAAAAATACGCCTCGTGGCAAACTGCGCACATAAACATCACGGCACACGCGCACTGGGTGAGAGCAAACCGCTGAACTGTGCCTGGCTGTAGTTCGCCGCTATAAAGCCGAGCGCACTACAGGAATATATGCGAAATATACCATTATTTTACTTTTAATATATTTTGCATTATGGGATTATACTATTATTTTTCATCTACAGGCTTATGTGCAAAATATACTATTATTTTAATTTTAATCTATTTTGTATTATGGGATTAATGTTTGGAATAATGCTTTATCAAACGTAATCCAAACATCAACTGAATGATAAGTATAATGCATTTGGACTTTGAGCTATGTGATAATGGACTATATGGCTCTATCCTCACCCACCAGCTTTGGCCTTGCGGGGTGTTACTTCGATATGATGTAATACCATGGTAATGCTCTTTAGTACGGTAAAATTGGGATTGATATATATTAAAAGATTATAGTTTGAGTACTTATTTATTTATCAGACGGGCAGCAAATTTGACCAAAGTGGGATTACAAAAGTACTTCGGGCGGGTTGTGCAACGAGAGAAGCACAAGTTGCATTTGACAACAATATAGTGGGTGACCGTAATTAATTTTGTACACTTTATTCTTTTAGTAGATCGAATCTATCACCTTTCCTATCCCCTTGAAAATCTTCCATAGGCTTCCCATTCATAGTTTCAAAATCTGAAATGGCCACCATTTCAATTATATAATACTCTCTAATTAGCCGTCTGGGAGATAATATTTTGAAAACCTTTATTTTCTTACATCCAGAGCCTATAAGGTATATTTATACAAAGTTTCATGGCCCAAAACCTTGTATTTATTGAGAAAGTAAGCTTTGAAAGCTAAAAATGGACGCCAATATTGAATTTCATATTATACCATATTGAAACCTTACGAAAGAAAATATTGCAAAACCCTTTCTTAGCACAGATCTAGAGCCTGTAGAGAATATGTGTGCCGAGTTTCATGGCTCTAAGCCTTTTAGTTTTTGAAAAACTACGATCAGTCAGTCAGTCAGGTAGTCAATGGGTTTTGGCTTTTTTTATATATAGATAAATGAAACCTTGTATTTTAAAAGTAACTACAGGAATGTTACTTCTTTTGTTTTATAGACTTTAAGATAGAACTTATGGATTCATTAGGATTTCCAACTTGGCATTTCTGATTAACTATTAGTTAAATATTATATTACTACAATTATCATGTGAGTTGTTACTGTCGATATAAACAATCACATTTTTCATATTAAGTCTGCGTTTGCCATGTTAAGTCGGCTGGTCCGCCCTCAAACGCACACAAGTAAGCCCAGTTGACCATCCAACGTTGACCATGCAAAGGACAACACAGTGCAGAAACTAGATGAATTGTTTTAACATGCTCACTGCAACGTCTAGACTTTATATTTAAATTATATTAGCCCTCTAAAATAATTACGTTTTATCTACACTTCAGTCAATTTACTTTTGCTCTTTGAATTCATTTCTTATAAGTCAGTATATGACTTTTTGTATCTACAAGTACTAAATAAACATTTTATTTTACCACCTTCATGCATACCCCACAACGCATATCTGTATTATGATTATAATAGAGTGATAATCTAACTCAATTAACGTAATTACTTCGCCTGAAAGTAATTTAACAAATATAATTTTCACATCAGTCCTATCTACATTTTTTTCTTGGAAACATAAAGCTACTCATCTAAGTTGTAGGTCTGTAACACGTTTGATGTCTATTCATTTCCTATTTTATGGCTACAATACCATTTTTCATAGCACCTTTTTTAATTCATAAAATGACCAGGGTTTTATTGTTACACACGCATGCATACAATAAATCACCTTTACTAGTAGTTAAATATAACATATAACCATTGTGGTGGTGATGATGGTGGTGGTGGTGGTGGTGGTGGTGGTGGTGTTGCTGGTGGTGGTGGTGGTGGTGGTCGTGGTGGTAGTGGTGGTGGTGGTGGTGGTGGTGGTGGTGGTGGTGGTGGTGGTGGTGGTGGTGGTGGTGGTGGTGGTGGTGGTGGTAGTGCTGTTGTTTATGCTTATGCTGTACTGATGCTGATGCTGATTGTGTTGCTGATGATGATGCTGTTGCTGATGCGGTTGCTGATGCTGTTGATGTTGCTGATTCTGATGCTGATGCTGCTGTTGATGCTGATTCTGATATCGATGCTGCTGCTGCTGCTGCTGCCGATGCTGATGCTAATGCTGATTGTGTTGCTGATTATGATGCTGATGCTGCTGCTGCTGATGGTGATGCGGATGCTGATGCTGTTGCTGACGGTGAAACTGATGCTGGTGCTGATGCTCATGTTGATGCTGATGCTGATGCTGACTCTGACGCTGATTCTGATGCTATAATAATAATAATAATAATAATCATTTTATTGCAGTTGACAAATATAAATTGCATTACAAACGTCAGAATTTTTATTACATTTTATTTTCTCATCATTGCCAAAACCCTTTCGCGGAAATACCTACAATTTAACTATCCCAGTGGCTCATCATGAACTCATCGACTGAGTACAACGATTTGGACACCAAAAGGCGTTTTAGTCGAGATTTGAATTGACTTTTGTTCCCGGATTGCTTTACACTCTCAGGGAGTTTACTGAGAAATTTGATACCAAGCTGGGCCGGTAAATGCTCAAACATCACGGTCCTGTGTTGCTGACAGCGGTAACCGTCCCTGCCTCTGGTATTGTAGTTGTGAATTTCTCTGCCCTGTACAAGTGAGCAATTGTATTTGCAGTAAAGGCTGTAATTTGCAAATTGTTCTCACTGCTTTTTTCTGCAGCTTAAACACTCTTTCCATTCTAAATTTTGCACAGCCGCCCCATACTTAATCCATAAGAGAGGGGGGTGGGTAAATTAGGCCAAAGTAGGCCATCAGGAGCACATCTTTTGAACAGAATTTTAAAAGGTTGCGTAAAGCAAAAATGCCGGATGCAACCTTGGCACAAATGTAGTCAACATGGTTTTCCCAGGTCAGACCTCTATCAAGGTGCATCCCCAGGAATTTCCTTGCTGATGCTGATGCTAATACTGATGGTAATGCTGATGCTGATAAGGCTGATGCAGGTATCTACCAGCATCATTACCAGGTAGAGGCCTGCGCCAACGTCGTTACCAGCACCAGCGACAGCCCTCGCCGGCCTCTGTCGGCCTGAAGAGCTTCCTAGGCCCGACGTGAAGTTTTCTTCACGTAACTACTATACTCCTAGCATACAAACCGTCAAAATGCTTGATAACGATCTCTTGTACTGGTTGTTAAAAAATACGCCTTGAGGCAAACTGCGCACATAAACATCACGGCACACGCGCACCAGGTGAGAGCAAACCACTGAACTGTGCCTGGCTGTAGTTCGCCGCTATAAAGCCGAGCGCTCCTTTCACTCGAGAGGGGGACCCAGGCAACTTCCACTGGGCCTTGGCCGCATTGATACAAACACACGTGTGGGAAAGAGAGAGGAAATATGTAGGGCGTGGTCGTTTCACGTTTACGTTACACTGTTGCAAGTGAGACGGCAATAAGTCAAGTTACGAGGACAGCTAATCTCTCGGTTGTGGTTGTTTAAAGCTTTTTGTTGGAAAGAGATAGGTATTTTCGAAAGGGCAAAGCGACACATTTTGCCGAGGTCGACTCCGGTAGAAATACATGCTAGAATTTCGACTGACTACACTTGGACTTGCGCCCTCGTAGCTTCAACACAATCTCGCTCTCCCGCTCTTTTGCAACTTAAAGTTTGATAGTATAACACTTTTATTCAATATAGTAATATAATTTTTTCCAGACTTTTCAGGCTAATGGAGGTTTTATACAGCAGGGTGCACTACTATACGCAGACCTTCTATACGCATGCTATGACTACTAATTATACTGTAACGGTTTATACGAAATATATTTATACTCAGGTTCCCAAAGCGTGGGTCGCGACGAGGTTTCAACAATAACAATAATAGTAAAAAAGAACAACCTTGTATTTTTAATTTTAGAAAACTTCGAATCAAAACGGTGATCAGTAGGTATCTTAAACTCCAGCTAATTGATAAAATTGTTCGGAAACATAACTTTTTTTTCATTAAAAGGATACTCCATCCCTTGAATCGAACTTATGAATAAGGCTAGGCAGAGTAACGAAGTTAATAAGAAGAAGGCATCTTACCGCAAATCGAATCCCCTACTATTACAATAAACAGTCAAGCCCTGAAGTGTGATTCACAGCCGGTCCATGCCGTTTCTTTGGGTTTTGATAATAGGTTTCTCTTTATGACTACTATTCTACACTTTTAAAGGAATTTTGAAGGGGTTTCGTTCAATTTATTGATGAGGGCAGAACACCTAACCTGAATTTTCGAGGGAAACGTGTCGTTTAAAAATCCGGAGGAAGCGTGACATTTTTATGTTTTACCGGCCCCGCGAAATGTCGCGCAGGTTGTTAATCGTGGCAGATTTGGGATTTGTGTAAATATTGTTATCTTTGTTTTGGATATTCACTAATCCCGAAATAAACGCAAAGGATAGAGACAGTCCAGTCATCTAATAAAAAGGAATAAGAAATTGGGCACGAACCTTGAATTATGGCTTAACTCAAATTTTATGATTGATTCTAGTTTTATTTGATGCACTGTAGAGGTGTGCGAGTAGTGATTTTTGAAGTCGAGTCGAGCCGAGCCGAGTTTTGAAAAATACCCGCGAGTTTCAAGCTTTTTTCGAGTCGAGTTTTTTTTTAAGTTTATAGTATAAGATCATCATGTTTCTACATAATGGTAAAAAATTATTATTATTACTCAAAAACAAATTAAAATTTCGAGGTAATTAAACTTAAAAGAGTTATTGAACTAAGAGCAGATATGCAAATAAATGATACCAAAACAAAACAAAGAAAACCTTTTACTTAAACTTACAATAATTCTTGATTTGATATATTTTCAAGCCTAACTTGTGTTTAATGCTTACCTGGGGTTTGAAATGAAATGAAAACACTAATAATAAGCCGTGACCAATTACATGACTCAATTCATGATTAAAATATTTCCTTTGAGTTATTCACACAGGTACATTTTTATTGATGTAACTGTCAACAAAAAAAAACTAAGTTTTTATTTATTTGGAATGGTTTCTAAAATATAACAAAAATTATTTTTTTACAAGATGTAACAATAACTAACCTCAAACTAGAAAAAGGTAGAGTGATATCAAAATTTATGTGTCTTTAATAACTAAAAAGAACTTTTTACTTCAAGTTTATAACAAACGAGGATTCAGTTATATTCGTTAAAGATGGATTGACATTGTGAAAAATGGC
Source organism: Flexamia atlantica (assembly GCA_035578135.1). NCBI lineage: Eukaryota > Metazoa > Arthropoda > Insecta > Hemiptera > Cicadellidae > Flexamia > Flexamia atlantica. The sequence continues at coordinate 1,767,332 of JAQJVK010000025.1, read as the reverse complement.
CGTAATATTCTTTCGCACGTGCCGATTTCGGGTAAACGGCGGGAGTAACTACTCGACTCGAACTTTCGAGTAATTTGCAATAAGTCGAGTCGAGCCGAGTAGTGTATACTCGGCTCGAAAAAAGCTCAATTCTCGAGTACTCGCACACCCCTGATGCACTGAACAAGAATATGGCGGATGTCAGAGGGGCATTCTTGGGCAAATTTGAATAAAGAAGATCAAAGTTCACAGGGCCGTATTTATTTATGGTATCCAAACGATCATTTTCCATGATATTGATTTGAAACTACGGCCGATTTTTACCACGGCCGGTAAATACTCCATTTTCATCGGGTATTAATTTTCAGCCGCAATCTTGGATCCTCATATTTGTCATTAAGTAATTTTTTAGATAACAATCTAGTGCTATGATATGGATTGAGATTTTCTCGCTGCAATCCGTTTTGAAAATATTTTTTGTTCTCGAAATGTACTCCAATAAAAATCCTACCCTCTATATTTCTTAAGGGTGTTACCAAATTAAACTGCTTGGTATATTTTACCAAGAAAACATCGTAAATTTTAAGTTGCCCGGAGTAATTGATTTTTAGCTTTATTTCAAGAAGTGATTTTAGAACTGCCTTGTGGAGAAGTTATGAAAGTCCCTAAAAAGGAAAAAACATAGGCTAATGGACTTTTTGGATACATTGCGGCGCAAATCCGTTCTTAACTTTCATTGATTTAAAAACTGAAAATAGGAATCATCTGCAGTAGAAAAGATTGGGATTTTTCTCCTTAAGGATTATGCTTTTGTAACACGTAACTTAATAACAAAATCTCAAACGTTATTTTCCTTTCTGGCAGGCTATTTAGTTTTTAGAGGATCCACTTACAGATTTTATGAAATTAAATTTCATATTTTGCAATAAAAAAAACACAGATTAAAAACTGCAATAGTTAGCTTTTTTGACATTTTTCAAACTCAATCCATTATAAAGTTTCACCTCATTTACTGCAGAGCACATAGTTTCGTCTAAGATTGGAGTTATTTTTTTTTTGCAATACAAATATAATAGCCTTAAAACTCGACATTCGTATTTGACCTATGACGTGTATGACATGTAATCTTATACATTATATTGTTCTGCTATGATCTATTTCTTGTTGGGTTTGATGTATACACAAATTAATAGCATTGGTGGGTCGCCATCGAAAAAGTTTGGAAAACACTGTTCTAACCAATTTTGACCACTTTTGTAAATTGCTTATGTATATTAATTTTGAGGGTTTTCAAAACTTAAAATACCTGACATATACACTTGTTAATACCCTAACCATCGTATGACCGGTTTTAAAATAGTACTTGTTATGTTTTCGTCGGATTTCATAATACTTATGCTTCTGTCAATGCAGCTGATATTACTACTGTTTCTACTCCAACCGTTATTTCTTGCAAATATATATATTTTACCTATGTTATGTTGCACGCGTATTCTGTATGTTATTTGCATGAATCTTTATTTAATCCCTTTTTGTTTTACAGCGTTGATTTTTTTGGCGCATGCTATTTAAGATAGGGTAAACATTATTTAATGTACCGGGTGTCTCACCTAAAGTGAACCAATAGCTAACTTTTTTATTATAAATTTTTTTTTAAATACTTCTTGCGGGGGACTTAGCCTACCTTTATTTTTAAAGCTGCTTTTTGGAGTCACGTCGAAATTTAAAAATATGGCCACCATTTTCCAATATGGCGGACAGTTTTCATTTTCCTTATGGAACACCCTTTTTTATTGCGTTTTTTGATTTCATATTTAATTTTAGTAACTTTTTATTTATTCTCATTTTTTCCTAAACCTAATGATTAAGGAAGTAAAAGCAGTTACAGTTTGATTTTTTCCCATTTAAAATGCATTGGGAAATCGTTGGTAGTCTGTATATCGAAAAGGGTTGGGTTTAATAATACATACTAAAGAAAAAAAGTGTCTTAAAATGTGAGTTTAGTTGAGATTTAATCATAGAATAATTTTTAGTTGAGATTCACTCATAGAAATGGATTACTTTGAATATGCTTTTACTCCTTAAGGAATACATGGGATGGCACAGTTAAATGGACACAATGCTTTTTAATTGGGAAAAAGTCAAACTTTAACTGCTCATATCTGCTGAATCAATAGGCTTAGAAAAAAATTAGAAAGGATAAAAAACTCCTCAAGTTCAGCGGTAAATTCAAAAACGCCATAAAAATAGGGTATTCCATAAGAAAAATCAAAGTTGTCCGCGATATTGGAAAATGGCAACCATTAGGGGTGTGCGAGTACTCGAGAGTCGAGTTTTTTTCGAGCCGAGTATACACTACTCGACTCGACTCGACTTATTGCAAAATACTCGAAAGTTCGAGTCGAGTAGTTACCCCCGCCGTTTACCCGAAATCGGTACGTGCGATAGAATATTAATCCCATTTTTCACAATGTCAATCCATCTTTAACGAATATAACTGATACCTCGTTTGTTATACTTGATGTAAAAAGTTCTTTTAGCGAATTTCCCCTATAGGGAAGAAGCTATTACCGTAGGTCTCATGGTAAGACTTAAGTCTGAGACTATGATAACTTTTCGTTTTGGGGCCCCCAGAAGCAAAAAACACCATTCGTTTGGAATTATATATATATATATATATATATATATATATATGTGTGTGTGTGTGTGTGTGTGTGTGTGTGTGTGTGTGTGTGTGTGTGTGTCTGTGAGCACGATAGCGGCCGTAAAAGTGGTCCGATCTTAATGAAATTTGGTACAGACGTGTAAAGTGGCAATCCCTCGGACGAGTTCGTAAACCAGCCCGATCGGCCCACTGTAAGGGGGGGTAAAGGGGGGTAAACCCCCCAAAAATGGGTTTTTTGAGTTTTTTACATAGAAAAATAAAAATAATCAAATTTTTGTTGCCACCATTGAGTTCAGCTCAAAAAAACAAACAATTTAGTATGTTGAATCACTGCTCTATGTCCATTGGTTACCGAGATATTGAAAGTGGTAAACACAGTACGTTGTCCCAATGTTAACCTTATGGGAAATTAGTAAAATTCTATATCTCGATTATTTCTTAACATATCTTGATAAAACTTGGTAAATAGCTTCTTCTAGTTCAGATCTACTAAATATTAAATTAAAACCACCCAGTTTCAATATACCTGTAGCAGCAAACCTGCATACTCATTCCCCATGTTATTCTTATGGAGCTTACCAAAACATGTCAAATCTCGCTATGTTGAATTTAAATATGTTGTTTTGCATTTGAAAATCGCTGAGTGTGCAGGTCTGCTGCAACGGGGGTATTATATATATATATATATATATATATATATATACATATATATATGTGTGTGTGTGTCTGTGAGCACGATAGCGGCCGTAAAAATGGTCCGATCTTAATAAAATTTGGTACAAACATGTAAAGTGGTAATCCCTCGGACGAGTTCGTAATCCAGCCCGATCGGACTACTGGAAGGGGGGGTAAAGGGGGATAAACCCTCCCAAAAATGGGTTTTTTGAGTTTTTCATGTGGAAAAATAAAATTTATCGAATCTTTGATGGCACCATTGAATTCAGCTCAAAAAAATAAACAATTTAGTATCTTGAATCACTGCTCTATGTCCATTAGTTACCGAGATATTGAAAGTGGTAAACACAGTACGTTGTCCTAATGTTAACCTTAGGGGGAATAAGTAAAATTCTATATCTCGCTTATTTCTTTAAATATCTGGATAGAACTTGGTAAATGGCTTCTTTTAGTTCTGATCTACTAAATATTCAATTAAAACCACCCAGTTTTAATATACCTGTAGCAGCAAACCTGCATACTCTTTCCCCATGTTATTCTTATGGAGCTTACAAAAACATATCAAATCTCGCTATGTTGGATTGAAATATGTTGTTTTGCATTTGAAATTCGCTGAGTATGCAGGTCTGCTGCAACGGGGGTATTTAGTTATTAAAGACACATACATTTTTATATCACTCTATCTTTTCTATAGTTTGAGGTTATTTATTATTACATCTCTTAAAAAAATTATTCCAAATAAATAAAAACTTAGTTATTTTGTTGACAGTTACATAAATAAATATGTACCTGAGTGAATAACTCAAAGGAAATATTTTAATCATGAATTAAGTCAGGTATTGAGTCAGGTTATTAATTGGGCATGGCTTACAGTCAATGTTTTCATTTCATTTCAAAACCCAGGTAAGCCTCAACCACAAGTTAGGCTTGAAAAATATAACAAATCAAGAATTATTGTGAGTTTAAGTAAAAGGTTTTCTTTCTTTTTTTGGTATCATTTATTTGCATATCTGCCCTTAGTTCAGTAACTCTTTTAAGTTTAATTACCTCAAAATTGTTATTTGTATTTGAGTAATGATGATAATTTTTTACCATTATGTAGAACCATGATGCTATTATATTATAAACTTAAAAAACTCGACTCGAATAAAGCTCGAAACTCGCGGGTATTTTTCAAAACTCGACTCGACTCGACTTCAAAAATCACTACTCGCACACCCCTAGCAACCGTATTTTTAAATTTCGAAGTCACTCCAAAAATCAGCTTTAAAAATAAAAGGAAGTTCCCCATAAGAAGTTCTTTGTCAGATTTATAATAAAAAAGTAAGCATTGGTTCACTTTAGGTGAGACACCCGGTATATGTGCTACATATTTACTTTAACGCTACGTTTTTACATTTTGTATTTATTGATTGGTTATTCGGTGATGTAAACTAATTTTGCAATATGCACTCACTACGAAATAATTCTAGCATCGCCATTTTTCGAACCTCCTTTCAGCTTAATCATCTGCCATGATTCATATTTTATTATCATACTCGTCCGGTAAAACAGTATTTTCCGGTTTAGTAACGTAATATACTATTACACGACTGCCTATAGTTAAATTGAAACACTATCAGAATAATTCTTGTTTTGCAATCTGAAATTTTTGTTACAGTCCACTGAGTTTCCTAAAAATACCACCCTACTGTATACCTCAGTTGGGGCAGTGTTTTTTAAACCGTTGGGAATTAATTGAGTAGTGAGTCACCAGTCAAGTCCAGCTGATGGTAGCTTTGTTTAGACCACCTCGTGGGATTCGAACCCGGGACGCTCCGAATATCTTCGACGTTGACTCGTCAGTCAACGCCTTAGACCCCTCGGCCGCGACACAATAACACCGAGTAACCAATGATTATACAAATTAAGAAATAAAGTTAAACTTTCGTTTTAAACGAAAACCTAGTAAAAATGTAAATTTTCAATCGAGCCAGTCAGAGCGGGTCGCGTGGCCAGGTGGCGTGACGTGTGCAGTTGTGACGTCACGGACTGTGTAGCCTATTTACCCGCACTGATACGTCCCCGCCGCGCGCCGAACGTAACGTACTTGCCAATCAAATAACTGCGGCTGCATTGAGAAAATACTTATATTTAACGCCGAAATGGTTTTGCAGCTCTCGATCGTTTCAAATTTTTAACCATCTCAGGTTTAAAACACGGTCTCAAGTTGATTTTTATTTATTTATTTTTTATTTTATGTATTTTGTGTATTTCAACGCCAGTGGAATTTTTTACGATTTGTCAGGAAACCGTCCAGACCCGGGGCTTGCTACTATCGAACGGCGATCTTTTGTTAGATAGGTTCATTAATTCAGAGCCCAATGATACTGTAAAGGACGATCCTGCCAGGAATCGAACCGGCGACCCTCAGGTTGTGAAGTGAGCTCTTTATTCTCTCAACTATCCAGTTAATCATATTTTAGTATTTATTTAATTTTTACCATATATATAGATATATACATAAATAATTATTCAAGGTTTGTCACTTGGATTGATAGACTGAGTCAATAAATTAATAAATAGGTTACAGATCTTTTTCGTTGTTAATCCAAAGAATCTTATGCAGGAATACTCGTTTCTAGTCTCAATGACCAATTTTCAAATCCTCTAGTCAAACTGTAATATTATGGAACACTCATCGTTTTCATTTCTCGTAAAACAGTTTTTTCACACATGTACACACACGAACGGAAATACGGACACAGAAACATTAAATACATTAATTTAAAACTCACGAGTACGGCCAAGGACCAAAACCAGACTCAAAATTTGTCATTAAGACCGGAAACTAATAGTCCTGCATAGCAAAACCTTGAACTGACGACGAAAAGGTCTGTACCCTATATTAACTTACTTATGATCTTGGGACCACAAAATCTTATTCTAGGCCCTATGCGCGAAATATACTATTATTTTAGTTAAATTTATTTTGCATTATGGGATTAAAGTTTGGAGTAATGCTTTATTAAATGTAATCCAAACATCAACTGAATGATAAGTATAATGTATTTGGACTTTGAGCCACTACTAGGTGATAATGGACTATAATGGCTCTATCCTCGCCCACCAGCTTTGGCCTTGCGGGGTGTTACTTCGATATGCTGTAATATCATGGTAATGCTCTTTTACTTATTTATTTATTTATCAGACGGGCAACAAATTTTACCAAGGTGAGTACTACAAATACAAAAATACAAAATACAAATTAGTACTTCGGGCGGGTCGTACAACGCGAGTAGCACAAGTTGCATTTAACAAATAAATATATGGGTTGTCGTAATTAATTTTGCACACTTTATTCTTTAAGTAGATTGAATCTCTTACCTTTCCTATCCCCTTGAAAATTTTCTATAGGCTTCCCATTCATAGTTTAAAAATCTGAAATGGCCACCATCTTGAATTTTATAATACACTCTATTTTAGCCGTCTGAGAGAAAATATTTTGAAAACCTTTATTTTCTTACATCCAGAGCCTATAAAGAATATTTTTACCAAGTTTCTTGGCCCGAAGTCTTTTAGTTTTTGAGAAAGTAAGCTTTGAAAGCTAAAAATGGGCACCAATTTGAATTTTATATTATACCATATTTAAGCTTTATGAAAGAAAATATTGCAAAACCCTTTCGTAGTACGGATCTAGAGCCTGTAGAGAATATTTGTGCCAAGTTTCATGGCTCTAAGCCTTATAGTTTTTTAGGAACTGCGATCAATCAGTCAGTCAGTCAGTCAGTAAGTCAGTCAGTCAATGGGTTTTGGCTTTTTGTATATAGATAAATAAAACTCTGTATTTTAAAAGTAACTACAGGAATGTTACTTCTTTGGTTTTATAGACGTTTAGATAGAATTTATGGATTGATTAGGGTTTCCAATTTGGCATTTTTTATTTACTATTAGTTATTATATTACGTTACTATAATTATTATGTGAGTTGTTACTGTCGATATAAACAATCACTGATTTTCATATTAAGTCGGGGTTTGCCATGTTAAGTCGGCTGGTCCGCCCTCAAACGCACACAAGTAAGCCCAGTTGACATCCAACGTTGACCATGCAAAGGACATCACAATGCAGAATTCTTTCACCATGCTCACTGCAACGTCTGGACTTGATATTTAAATTACATTAGCCCTCTAAAATAATAACGTTTTATCTACACTTCAGTCAGTTTACTTTTTCTGTTTGAATTCATCTCGTAAAAGTCAGTATATGTCTAACTTTTCAAATCTACAAGAACCAAATAAACATTGTATTTTACCACCTTCATACATACCCCACAACGCTTATCTGTATCGTATAATAGAGAGATAATCTAACACAATTAAGGTAATTTCTTCGCCTTAAAGTAATTTAACAAATATAATTTTCATATCAGTCTTATCTAAATTTTTTCTTGGAAACATAAAGCTACTCATCTAAGTTGTAGGTCTGTAACACATTTGTTGACTATTCATTTCCTATTTTATGGCAGTAATAATATTTTACATAGCACCTTTTAGCGAATTTCCTCTATAGGGAAGAAGCTATTACCGTAGGTCTCATGGTAAGACCTAAGCCCGAGACTATGATAACTTTTCGTTTTGGGGCCACCAGAACACAACCAAGTTGTATTGTAAATGCCAACCTTAGTCAGTAACAAGGCCACAAGATCGCGCCACTATCATCACGATCATCACACTCATCCTTCACTCATATTCAGGGTAACGTCCTCCATGAGGTACCTGTCTTAATAAAGTGATTAAGAATAAGAATAAGAATAAGAATAAGAATCCTTTATTGTCATAGGCTATGTACAATAGCATTGACAAATCGTCATCAATCTACAAACATATTAAAACAAATGAAACTTAATACAATAAATACAAAAAATATAAAAAATATAAAATCACTGAACTAAGGTGCAATATCAGACATGTAATCTGCAACGCTGTAAAAATCTTTAGCAATTAAAAAATCTTTTAACTTTTTCCTGAATATAGTTACTTCTAGCTCTGATTTAATGTAAATGGGTAATCTGTTGAAACGTTTTATGGCAGAAAAAAAGGTGTGTTTTTTCAAAAAACGTTGTATTATGTTTAGGTACAACTAATTTAGAGTTGTGTCTAAAGTTGTAACGGGTGGTGTTACAGATTTCAAAAAATGTTTGTTCTTCACCAAGAAAGAAAGGCAATCGTAAATATAAAAACAGGGAAGTGTCAAAAGGTTATGAGTGGAAAATGTTCCCCTACAAGAATCTGTCCTCCCTAAACCAAACATCAACCTCAAAGCCTTTTTTTGTAGACGGAAGAGTTGGAGGGTTCTTAAGAACCCTTCTTAAGAAGATTAAGTGATTAAGAAGCAAAAAACACTATTCGTTCGAATATATATATATATATATATATATATATATTATTTTTAACATTTCAGAAAACAGTACCCTGTTTTAAAATTATTTAATTAGACCAACATGTTTCGGAGCTTTAGCCCATGGTCACGGTCTTTAACCTTATAAGGTACCTTATAAGACCGTGACCATGGGCTAAAGCTCCGAAACATGTTGGTCTAATTAAATAATTTTAAAACAGGGTACTGTGTCCTGAAATGTTAAAAATAATAATATTAGTAGCCCTCATACATTTAATTTTATTGATACTATATATATATATATATATATATTTGTCTGTTAGTACGATAGCGCCCGTAAAAATGGCCCAATCTTAATGAAAATTGGTACATACGTGTAAAGTGGTAATCACTCGGACGAGTTCGTGAACCAGCCCGATCGGACCACCGGAAGGGGGGGTAAAGGGGGATAAACACCCCAAAAATGGGGGTTTGAGGTTTTTACATAGAAAAATCAAATTTATCGAATTTTTGTTTGCACCATTGAATTCAACTCAAAAAACAAACAATTAAGTATTTTGAAACACTGCTCTATGTCCATTGGTTACCGAGATATTGAAAGTGGTAAACACAGTACGTTGTCCCAATGTTGACCTTATGGAAAATAAGTGAAATTCTATATCCCGGTTATTTCTCAACATATATTGATAAAATTTGGTAAGTAGCTTCTTCTAGTTCAGATCTACTAAATATTGAATTAAAACCACCCAGTTTTAATATACCTGCAGCAGTAAACCTGCATACTCATTCCGCATGTTATTCTTATGGAGCTTACCAAAACATATCAAATCTCCCTATGTTGGATTGAAATATGTTGTTTTGCATTTGAAATTCGCTGAGTATGCAGGTCTGCTGCAACGGGGGTATTACTCCATGCAATATTTGTCCCACGCGCTGTATTTTTCCTAGATGGTTGAAGTTTGCAAACAGCTGTTGTGATTACTTTATTGTTAACATTTTCTTTGTTAATTTCTTTGGTATCATGGCAACTCTTAAGGTCAATGTCAAAATTCTAAAACATTCGAATTAATTTTATTACGTTATTATATTTTCTCTGGCATAGTAATCCGCATAGACTGGCACGTTTTTCAGTCGATTACATTTCTCAGTCAGTAAATTTCTCGTTTCCAGACTTTGAAGGAATCTTCGAAGCCGTTTTTGAGATAATTTGAGCAAGCCCGCAAGCAAGATAACATTGCTCATATAAGAGTTAAGATATACTTTTTCTTTGCTGTGTGTGAGCTGAGGTATGACAAGCCACCTACAACGGCAAATTTCGACAACTAGAGCATCTGAAACACCTGGAGAGCAAGACCCACGTCTGTTTCAGTGTGTCAACCTCAAGGGCTGCCGAAACTCCATCAGAGGGAGGTGCACGAGTTGGAGACCTGCGAGTGCGGGCTTCTCCGTCAAGCGCTTCCGATACTCAATCAATCAATCAATGATCAATGATTCAAAAATCTAGCGCTTTCAAATTTCTACGCAGACATGCAAATATGTTGAGATTCAATATATTTCCGGCGCAAACAGCTGATTTAGTGGCAGGAATAATCACATAAGAATAACATCGACATCAATCAGCTGTAAGAACGTCAACGAATTAAGCGTATAAGAATGTTGTAACAATCAGCAGATCGCTGGTGCATGAATGGTTGTAGCTACTCGTATACAGGCACTATTCTCAATTCCACGTTCACCTTTCAGTACAGGCCATATGGGACAAAACTATTGTATTACCACACAATATGTTCACAAATATTTTATTTGTTCACAAATATTCTTATCAACATTATAAATTTATCAGCTGATTCATAATAATCAGCTGTATGTATCAGCTGTATGGCATAATTTTGCTAGTACAACTTGAAATGCCATATGAAATACACAGCTTATAGAAATTCTATACTGAAAGGTGAACGTGGAACCGAGTATAGAATTCAGATGGAAACAAAATGGATATTGTTTGTTATTGTTTAAGAATTGGATATTTATTATTGCAGGTGGGTGGAAAATGTTGTCTGTAATATCGAGAGTAATTCACATTGTCTCCCTCGTGAAAACTTTCGCCCTCGCAAGCTCGGCCACCTGAACAATCGCTGCACTTTATTTAAGTTGGTACAAGTTAAAGTTTGTTTAGAGAATTAGCTTTTAAGTTGGTTTGAGTTTCATATTTGACACATTTAAGTTGTTTTTACTACAGTACCTAAATTCAATGCTACGCAGTGCTGGATGTACACCTATCGCGGTCCGAGGCGCGGCGCCCTAGGCGTTGGCGGGTTAGTGTGGCGTCCTTCGACAAAGGCGCCGCATGACTATTTTTTTAGCTAAATCACGGTCCGAAGCCTAATTAATTAATCCCTAATTCACCCACAATCCCTTACCTTCTAAGTAGAATAAAATAGCCGCTAAGGTCAGCTGACATAAACGGCTATGGGTTTTTAGGGTACTAGCAATTCGTAGCTACGGCTAGAGGGGCTCTGGCCTCGCGTGCGGCGCGGCGGCGGTAGAGTTGGCTGGCTAGTGTTCAAGTCATTTAATAGCCTATGATACGAACAGTTGCTAAAGTCACATTGTGTATTCAGCTATGGGTTCCCATGGTACATGCGTGCTGTTGCGGCGCGGTGACGGCGGCGGAAGACCGCGGCAGGTTACATAACAAGTTGTTGCCGGAATACGGAGTCATGAGTTGCATTTTCGGTCGAGGACGATTGGTTTATGGAGCAACTGTCAAAGTATGCTAAGTGCAGTTTGCTTTCTATACCACACCCATGAGTGTGTATCAATACGTGCCGAAATATAGTGTACAACCAGAAGCACTCACCAGAAGCAATGCACCGCTTTACATCTCGGTACAAATCTTGGAAGGTTAGTTTTAAATGCCTATAGTTAACTTGGTGTATAGTTAGCTAGATCTGTAGTTAAAGTCTATAGTTAGCTTGGTTAAATGTCTATAGTATAATAAGTTAGTTAAAACCCCAATAGTAAAGCGATATGTTATCATATGCCATTGTATAGGCATTTTAACGGTAATATAAACTTATAAAACACATGCTCTTGCTAATATAAACACTTTGCCTTCGTACAAATATACAATAAATAAGTATATGATATTTGTAATTCGCTCATGTTTTATGAGTGAACTAACATTTAGATAACAGAAGTAGGAGAAACACAAACAATACAAACTCGGTGCGAATGTAGTTTATTTGGACTACTTAAAAATCAGAATGTTCGGACTTTACCAGTAAAGCCCGAACAACGTAGCTTGTAACCGTTATTGCAAAAAAAGTCATTGAAAAATGTTGTATGAAAAAAATAAAATATAATATGTGATTACTGGGATGAATAGTGTGTTGCTACTGTCACTGGTAGGTATTAAATACTATACACCTATGTGTGATGGATGAATTAAGAACCTAGAAATACTAAAATAAACATATTTTATGCTGTGATGGATGTGAGCAGCGCTGACAGGACCCCGCGGGCAAAACCGGCCTGCTGGTCCAATTAAAAGTGTGCGAGTCGCCGGAACGCTAGCAGCGCTGGGCGAGTGAGAGCGCTGTTAGCGAAATTATTTTTTACTAATCGTTTCCAGTTAATAAAATTAACTTTTCAAATTGTGAGAGGAAATGTGTCAAATTTGAGCGGGTTTATACTGTAACGCTCTCCTAGACAGAGGGAACTTTACCCGTCATGCCTACGAAACCGTCACACTTAAATTTATTTCGGATAGCCCGCTACTTTGAGATAGCCAAGGTTCGAACTCCTGTTGAGATTTTGAATAAAAAATACTCTTGGCTCAGAAGACCAATGTATTTAACCGTGAAAAATCACTCTTTATTCTGACCTTTTCATCAAAGCCGAATTAAAAAAAAATAATAGACGCGGAAAAATTAGAATGACTTGGCCAATTAAATATATCAGAAGTATAGCTCCAAAAAGACATATTTAGTTTACATTATATGTTCAAACGATCCGCCACTGGCATTTGTATTAAGTTATGCTCTCCCCATTAAATTTTCAAACACGTGTTGCTAGGTACCTCTTTGAGTTTCTTACATTAAATTTGTTTTAATTGTTTTGAGATGCTGAATATCCTGTGAATTGTTTTCGTAGGCCTTTTTTTTATGTATCCACTAAGAAAATAATATAGTGGGGTCAAATCCAGGGATATTGGGGGAAATAATACTTCACTGATAAAATGATGTTTTGGGTGCGTTAAAAAAACAACCTGTATATCATCATTTAGTAATGTAAACACAAAGTTCAGAGGTTTGCTCTCACCTAGTACGCGTGTGACGTCATGTTTATGAGCGCAGTTTGTCGCGAGGCGTTTTATTTAACAACCAGTTCAAGACACCGTCATCAGCAATTTGCCTGATGCTCAGTAACTACTATACTCCTAGCATACAAAACATTGTACCATCAGCTTCTGTGATCTCTTCGGCTGCCAACAATGTGACGACCTGTGAAGACAGCAAACACAGTGGAGGGACTGTGGAAAGAAGATCAACAACGGAGGCCCCTACTGTTTTGTCCAAATTAAGAAAAGTTCACGTCAGGCCTAAGAAGCTCTCCAGGCGGACAGAGCTCGGAGAGGGCTCTGCTCTTTGCTGCTGCTGCTGTGTTGCCGATGATGCTGGTGCAGTTAATGACCTGCAAAAGCGTCGTCCACAACAACAGCAGTGGCAGCACAACCAACACTACCTCTGCTGTACACAAGAAATTCTTCAAGGAATTAGTATATTAGCAGATTATTTGTTTTGGTAGTTAATAAAATACAGGGTGTTTTAGCGAATTTCCCCTATAGGGAAGTAGCTATTCCCGTAGGTGGCACGGTGAGACTTAAGCCCGGGACCTTGTTATTTTTCTATTTTTCCGGTCCCTAGACCCCCATAAACACCGTTCGTTCATTTTCATATATATATATATATATATATATATATATATATACCTGTCCGCAGGCGCGCTAACTTTTGTAAAAAAGGTCCGATCTTGATGAAATTTGAAACAAACGTGAATATTTCTTTTCAAGATTTAGCACTTTTTTTACTAATTCTTTAAAACTTTAACTGTCAAAATTGAATACAGCTTTAAAAAACAAACAATTTAGCATTTTGAATTATTCAACGTCAATCCGTTGTTTAGATTTTGGATGTGCTGAACCCGCTACAATGTCCAATATTATTTTGTAATTTTTCCCTCCAAAAAGTATAGTTACCAGCACCACAACCAGCACCACCACCAGCACCAACAATACCACCATTATCACCATCACCAATATCAACAACACCACCACCATCACAACCATTACCACCACCATCACCACCATTACCACAAGGTGAAGTCGGGCCTTGTTTGAGTCACCCCAGGATCCTGAATCACCTGCCTCGCTATAGAGCATTGAATCAACTAAGACGAGACGCTTTTCTGTGCCACCGCCAAACTGTCTAAGTATAACAGCTTAATTCAATTCCAAAAAAACCCGAATCAGCGCCCTTCGTCATGAAAATGGGACCAATCGTGATCGTGGTAACTAAACCCACCGACGTGGCAAGCGGCCGGTCGCTAAACAATAGATGGAACTGATGTCAATAAAGAGCAACGCACTGCCGGACGAGTGTGTGTGGTAACTAAACCACCGACGTGGCAAGCAGCCGGTCGCTAAACAATAGATGGAACTGATGTCAATAAAGAGCAACGCACTGCCGGACGAGTGTGTGTGGTAACTAAACCACCGACGTGGCAAGCGGCCAGTCGCTAAACAATAGATGGAACTGATGTCAATAAAGAGCAACGCACTGCCGGACGAGTGTGTGTGGTAACTAAACCACCGACGTGGCAAGCAGCCGGTCGCTAAACAATAGATGGAACTGATGTCAATAAAGAGCAACGCACTGCCGGACGAGTGTGTGTGGTAACTAAACCACCGACGTGGCAAGCGGCCGGTCGCTAAACAATAGATGGAACTGATGTCAATAAAGAGCAACGCACTGCCAGACGAGTGTGTGTGGTAACTAAACCCACCGACGTGGCAAGCGGCCAGTCGCTAAACAATAGATGGAACTGATGTCAATAAAGAGCAACGCACCGCCGGACGAGTGTGTGTGGTAACTAAACCCACCGACGTGGCAAGCGGCCGGTCGCTAAACAATAGATGGAACTGATGTCAATAAAGAGCAACGCACTGCCAGACGAGTGTGTGTGGTAACTAAACCCACCGACGTGGCAAGCGGCCGGTCGCTAAACAATAGATGGAACTGATGTCAATAAAGAGCAACGCACCGCCGGACGAGTGTGTGTGGTAACTAAACCCACCGACGTGGCAAGCGGCCGGTCGCTAAACAATAGATGGAACTGATGTCAATAAAGAGCAACGCACCGCCGGACGAGTGTGTGTGGTAACTAAACCCACCGACGTGGCAAGCGGCCAGTCGCTAAACAATAGATGGAACTGATGTCAATAAAGAGCAACGCACTGCCGGACGAGTGTGTGTGGTAACTAAACCACCGACGTGGCAAGCGGCCGGTCGCTAAACAATAGATGGAACTGATGTCAATAAAGAGCAACGCACTGCCGGACGAGTGTGTGGTAACTAAACCACCGACGTGGCAAGCGGCCGGTCGCTAAACAATAGATGGAACGGATGTCAATAAAGAGCAACGCACCGCCGGACGAGTGTGTGGTAACTAAACCACCGACGTGGCAAGCGGCCGGTCGCTAAACAATAGATGGAACGGATGTCAATAAAGAGCAACGCACCGCCGGACGAGTGTGTGTGGTAACTAAACCCACCGACGTGGCAAGCGGCCAGTCGCTAAACAATAGATGGAACTGATGTCAATAAAGAGCAACGCACTGCCGGACGAGTGTGTGGTAACTAAACCACCGACGTGGCAAGCGGCCGGTCGCTAAACAATAGATGGAACTGATGTCAATAAAGAGCAACGCACTGCCGGACGAGTGTGTGTGGTAACTAAACCACCGACGTGGCAAGTGGCCGGTCGCTAAACAATAGATGGAACTGATGTCAATAAAGCAACGCACTGCCGGACGAGTGTGTGTGGTAACTAAACCCACCGACGTGGCAAGCGGCCGGTCGCTAAACAATAGATGGAACTGATGTCAATAAAGAGCAACGCACTGCCGGACGAGTGTGTGTGGTAACTAAACCCACCGACGTGGCAAGCGGCCGGTCGCTAAACAATGGATGGAACTGATGTCAATAAAGAGCAACGCACTGCCGGACGAGTGTGTGTGGTAACTAAACCACCGACGTGGCAAGCGGCCGGTCGCTAAACAATAGATGGAACTGATGTCAATAAAGAGCAACGCACTGCCAGACGAGTGTGTGTGGTAACTAAACCCACCGACGTGGCAAGCGGCCGGTCGCTAAACAATAGATGGAACTGATGTCAATAAAGAGCAACGCAACTGCCGGACGAGTGTGTGTGGTAACTAAACCCACCGACGTGGCAAGCGGCCAGTCGCTAAACAATAGATGGAACTGATGTCAATAAATAGCAACGCACCGCCGGACGAGTGTGTGGTGGAACTATGCATCGCTCGCCTCCAACTCGTGTTCAGATAAGTTTGTTCCCGCTGCCTTCCCTGAAGATGACCTTATTGCAGTAAAAACTTATAAAAAACTACCATTTAAGGGGAGTCGCTACTCAAAATCAGCGAAATATCATACAAAATTAAAAATTTTTGTTTATAAATTCACATATATATATATTTTTTTTACATCTTAAATACGACCCATAATAATTTTTACATACGTGTACATAGGATAAAAAAATAGCTTATTAGTCCTCTACTCCAAGGATTTCCCTCTTAGCTTCTAAAACATAATATAATACAGCGCAATATGGTATTTTTTTTTTTTATTTATTTTTTTATTTATTATTTATTTAATTATTTATATATTTATTTATTTGCAATATTACTTTGCCATTATTCAAGAATAATTAAAAAATTAAAAAAAAGACATAAAATTGTTTTTCACTCAATAATGCTAGTTATTTTGTAAAGTAAAACTCACCTGCGGGTAAACTTCCGTTTCCCGAAAGTTGTCTTTTTCCATGTTTTAGCCTACAAAATTTTATATTCCAAAAACCCTTCTTAAGCTACAGTTCTGAATTTTTTACATGGCTTTTACATATAAAAACCTAAAAAAAAAATAATTAGAATCCATTTGGTCAAATAAATGTATATATATAAATCAACACAAAAAAATAAAAAGATGTGAATAATTTTTTAAAGTTTGCTGTTATTAAAAAAAACTAATTTTTTCAGCAATACAATAGAAATACGTAATATTAAAGTGAATTTCATGCCTAACAAAACTTTGTTACTTCCATTTTTTAAGGTTTATAGTCTTCTTTGAATTCAATTTTTAAAATGTTCCACAAAAAACGATAATACCCACTTTTAGGGCATATTAATTTTTTATTTTTAATATGGAATTTTTATTTCGGTTTTAGGTCTTTCTTAAGTATAAAAGCCTATTACAGAGTAAAAATTAGCTATAATAAAAATGTTGGCGATTTCAGTAGTGACTCCCCTTAAGCTGACATTTATAAAATGTTCTGTATGTATTGGTATGGTACCTTAATGTATCGCGTCCACTCACAGCCTCCGGCCGGGGGGTTTGAGTTCCTCGGAAGTGTCCGAACTCACTGAATGTCAGTAGATCTTCCGCTTCACGGTCGACAGAGTTGGTTCATCACTTAGATCGTCCGTGGTCGAATGTGACGTACACAGAACCTGCAACAGGTCGATCACTTTACAGTTCGCGCATCATATCTCCGGCAATGACAGTCAGCTGGTCGCAAGGCGAGGGGGAGAGGGGGTACTTTTCTGAAAACATTCTTCTAAAGCCCCATTATTTGTAAAACGTTGTGTGTACCAGTACCTTATGCTAGAAATGTCATATGATACGGCTAGTAGCACAGTGGTCATAGCCGAAGAAATAATGCGCGAACTGTACGAAGCCGTTAATGACGCCGTCGTACTCGTTGCACTACGTGGGATGAATTAGACTACGTTTAAACGGGGATTTTTTGGAGAAAGTGAATCCGTGGGTTAAACTAGAGTTTAAACTAGATGCACAGTTAAACGAGAATATCTGGGGACCGAGCTTCGCTCGGGGGACAGCCGTAACATTTTCAAATATACATGTTCATATTGTAGGTTGGGCTCCCCACAACCCAGAGCCCAACCTACTAAATTAGCTTTGTAATTTGATTTACTGATGTTTAAATTTTTTTCAGCTATTGAATTTATTGAGTCTTTATTTTCTAATCGATGCTCTCAATGCTCGTTTCAGTGGCCAAGCGCTGTGACGCACGTTGTTGTATATGTCAACTGTGTCTTCATAATTTCCTCGACATTGCCAATCGTTAACAGATTACAATATCACGACAAATTCATATTATGTGATCTTACTTACAAATAATAATGATAAATTTCACAAATGATAATACATTTTCTGAGCATCTAAATTTTGAAGTCCAAACTGAAGTTTGATTAAATAATATCATGTTTTTTTCTAATATGAACCTTATCCTCATAAAATAAACTTGTTCTTTATAGACCTTTGAGAATTTGTTTATTTCATAAATCGTATTTGCAAACTTTAAAAAAAACATTAAACTGATTTAAATTTAGTAAATCTAAAGCATAAAAACACCTTTATGTAAACAAATTCTTGTTGTTGCTTTGATATTATTTACTTCTAATTAACCTAATTGCCTGTCAGGGATTTTTAGATAGGGATAATACTCCATGAACAATTTGTACTCAATCGTATTATCTCTGTTCTTTTCCACTCTACTGGCAACGTGCTATATTAAAAGTTTTAAGTGGCTTGATCATGAACAGCTGGGTGATTCTTTTGTTTACTTTTTCGTTGTTATTGGCAAATCATATGACCCCATGCTAAAAATTATCAACTTTAAATTTCATTTTTCTGAGAAAAATTGCGTTTCTTCAGCAAATTCAACCACGTAGGTGAACTTAAAAATAAAAACTACACCTATGTGCAAATTTTTATTAAAATCGTTAGAGCCGTTTTCGAGATAGGATTTATATACAAGAATTGCTCATTTAAAGTAATAGGATAGGATTTGGGGAAAGCGCCCCTCAGTCTACTAACCTGCTATAAATGTAATATTGTTATAGTACGCCAGCAAACATAAAATCAAAGTATTGAAATCAGTTTTAAAACATCAAATAAAATGATCACTTGAGTAAACTAAATTTAATAATATGGTTAGTTTTAAAATTAAAATACCCCTTTTACAGCAGACCTGCTTCTCCAGCCAATTTCAATAAAACATATCATACATCAGCATTGTAAATAAACCATATTATCCTGCATTTTCAGGAGGTTTTTGCCAAGTCACCTCCCCCAATGCTCATAATTTCTTTATTAAACTCTTAAATAATTATTTTTATCTATATATAAGACAAAACGGTTGACTGACTTACTCACTGATCACAGTTTCTCAAAAACCATAGGGCTTCGGCCCACAACACTTGGCACAATAAATCGTTATGCGTATATCTAGATGCGTAATTAGAACGGATTTTAAAATTTATTCTCTCAAAGAATAAAATAGGGTATATTATAAAATTCAAATTGGCAGTCTTTTAGTTTTCAAAGCTTATTTTCTAAAACAATGTAGGGCTTTAGGCCATGAAAGCTTTGGCTCAAATATTCTTCATAGGCTCTAGATGCATACTAATAATGATTTGAAAATGTTTTCTCTGGAAAGGCTAAAATAAGGTAAATTAAAAATTTTATGTGGCGGCCTTTCCAGTTTTTAAAGCTACGATTACAAAATATCAATATAAGGTCTCAAGAATTTTTTACATCAGAGACCAAAAATATTAATTCCTTGTACTAAATTAATGAATGTACAAAACTATTACGGTTATCTTACATTATATATTTGTCAAATACTACATACATAGGCTATTCGCGTTTTACTGATCAATCAAAGAATTCGAACTAGAATCTTAGAACTCTGCATGGACATATCATTCCGTTATTTTTATGGAATCGAGGTTTTCCTGAATTAAAAAAAATTAGGAGTGTCTGCATGCGGCCTAGAGCGATTTGGGCTAAGTACAAACAAATATACTATTTCTACCGTAAAATTTCACCTCAAGCTGCTAAACGAGTAATCTAATCTCCAATTGAAAAACATTTTGGTGAATTAGGTTTCCTAATCTTTTGACCTACACATTAATTTTATATTTTTTCTTGTCGATCTTGGTAGGCTATATTAATAAACATACTAAATTCAGATGTTAGTTCTATAGAGTCCCTTTGCGGAATTTAAATTTGCGGTATTTACATCAGTAACATATCATATGCCTTTTATTCCTTTATGTCAAATTGGCCGAACGGCGAATTTAGCGAATATTTTAGCGAATAGCGCGGTGCAATAAAAGTATCTGAGTTCAAAACCCTGAAGTGGATACTTTTGTGTTCAAAGTATTAGAATCCCAATTTTATAGGTGTAATTATAGATTAACTAGGAAATTTCAGTATACTTAAGGCTAAAATGAAAAATTAGAATGTGTTAGCATATTTTAGCCAATTCATATTTTTTAGGGTAAAATGAAAATTCATCGAGGATACGTTTTATCTTCCCATGTCAATCTGCGATCGAGACCTTAAGTTTGCAATTTTGCGAAAAATTCAGATAAATTATCAGTCTATTTGGAAATTTTTAAATGTTTCACATTACAAACAACGCATATCCTTTCAGGGGCGAAGCCGCGGGTATAACTACTAGTTTTAGTATATATTTTCATGATCAATTAATTCTTATTCAAAATGAAGACAAATAAATATTCACTTGACAATTTAAATGTAATAATATGTTCAGAATTATACTTAAATATCCCTACATTTGGGTTAATTATTATGCAGCTTTTTGGGAGTTTTCCTTAAAATTAGGGTAATCATACTTTTTGGGAGGCAAAACAAAATATAATATTGGCCAACGTACTGTGTTTAGTACATCCAATATCTAAGGAATTGATCGAAGAATAATAATTAAAAACGCTAAATTGTTTATTTTTTAAGCTAAATCCAATTTCGACAGTAAAATTAACAAGAAATTATCAAGTAAGTGATAAATCTTAAAAATCAATTATATCCTCTTAAAAAACCCTTATAGTAAACCGATCGTGCTGGTTTTCAAACTCGAAGTAATAAATGTCACATGAATATGCCAAATTTCATCGCGATCTAGCTGCAGAATCTAGCTGAATTGTTTTAACATGCTCACTGCAACGTCTAGGGATATTTAAATTATGTTAGCCCTCTAAAATAATTACGTTTTATCTACACTACAGTCACTTTATTTTTGCTGTTTAATTTCACCTCGTAAAAGTCAGTTTATGACTACCTTTTGAAATCTACAAGTACTTAAATAAACATTTTATTTTACCACATTCATAAATCCCCCATAACGCTTATCAGTATCGTATAACAGAGCTATAGTCTAACACAATTAATGCCATTTTTTCGCCTTAAAGTAATTTAACGAATATAATTTTCACATCAGTCTTATCCACAGTTTTTTTTCTGAAACATGAAGCAACACATCTAAGTTGTAGGTCTGTAACACATTTGTTGACTATTTATTTCCTATTTTATGACATCAATAATGTTTTTCGTAGAACCTTTTTTACATCATAATATGACAATGGTTTTATTTTTACACACGCACACATACAATAAATCACCTTAACTAGTTGTTAATTATTACATAATATAACCCTTTTATTTCTTACTGCATTAGTATAGAGTGTACGTAATACGGCGGGCGGCAGAAACTGTAAACATAAAATTTCCTGCTACAACTCGGATGAAATAACTGAAATGTCAAGCTTTGTTTACATATCTTAGGGTCTTTTACGTGTAAAATTGTGTTTACATTACCATATGATGATATACAGGGTGTTTTTTAACGCAACCCAAAACTTCATTTTATCGGTGAGCGAATATTTACACCCAATATCCCCGGATTTGACCCCACTATTATTTTCTCTGAAGATACATAAAAACTAAGCCTGAGAAAACAATTCACAGGATATTGAGCACCTCAAAACAATCAAAACAAATTTAATGTAAAAAATTCAAATAGGTACCTAGAAATTCGTGTTTGAGAATTTGATGGAGACAGCATAACTTTATACAAAAGGCAGTGGCGGATCGTCTGAGCATATAATGTAAACTAAATGTGATCAAATTTAAATAATAGGTTGTATAAAATGTAAAAATCCATAAGACAATACCTCATTTCATATTTACTTTATATGTGCATTATTCAATCTTAAAAATGGGTTGCGTTTAAAAATACTACCATCGCAGCAGACCTGCGTACTCAGCGAATTTCTATAGGATTTATTTTGCATATGTGGGCATTCATTTTATTTGAAGGAAACTATTGTTTGGATACGTTAAGTAAACAATATACTAAAAACGTATATTTAATCATTCATAAGCTTTAAACATGAGGAAAATTAACTAGCAGACCATACATGAGATACATTACTTTGAAATGGCGACCTAACCAGGTAGGTATTTTAAGCCAAGTATAAATGATAAATGAGTGAGGGATAGTTGTGGCGCGATCTTGTAGTCTTGTTTACTGACTAAGGCCGACATGTTCCTTAGACAGGACTGTTAATTAATAGCCCAACAGCCAATGGCAACTATGGGACCTACATTTTAACGTGGGATCCGAACCACAATTTTGCCTGGGTTTACATGTTACGAACTGGTCTAATTATGAGGACGGTCCTATGAACGTAGTATTCAATAGTGCGGACGTTAATCCCCACTAGGAAACACCGCGTCCACAAGCCATCGCTCATAACTATCCACAATTCCTGACCTCCAAGTAGCTGGATTACAGAACGCACCACCGTCCCAGTCATTGGTTTTCATCAGTAATACATACACTTTTGTATTTTATATAATTCTTAGTCTTCTAATTTTTAATAAATGTAATTTTGTTATAGTATATCAATGTCAACAAGCATGTAATCAATAAATTAAAAACACTCAAAACAAACAAAAAACTTCATCTCATGAAAAATTCAATTCAATCATATGGTCAGTTTTATAATTAAAACACCCATGTTGCAGCAGACCTGTATCTCCAGTCAAATTTAATAAAACATACTATCAATCCTCTTTATTGTAAACATACCATATATTATGCTACATTTTAAGCAAGGTTATACCATGACCTCCTACCCTCCAAATGCTCATACTTTCTTTATTAAATTTAAAAATAATTTGTATCTTTCAAATCAAATCAAATCAAAACAAATCATTCTTTATTTCAAGAAATAATAACAAAGCAGCGTTATAATAACAAAATTAAGAAACCTCATATTGGTCAAAGACCTGTGCGTGTGGCGAGTTCAAGTCCATAGCTGCGTTAATATTATGCAAAGAAACTAAACAATAATTGTATATTCAAAACCACAAGAAGTAAAATCAATGGTAGTTACAAGAATTTAGTAGGTAGGCCTAATTAAGATTAATTTCTTAAACAGCTGCTGAGAACGTGTAACATAGATTAGATAAGATACATGTAATGGAGAAAAAAATATTAATTTTAATTTTATGAAACTGCGTGAGGCATGGGTTGTTTTGTTTGTGAAAGTGGAATTATGTCAAGGTCACGTAGGATATTCTGGGCCGATAAGCGACTCAGCGATAACCGGGCCTATCTCCGCCAGCCAGGCCGCCACGACCCTTTTGTAGGTACTAAGCGGAAACTGCAGGCTCTGTATTTCTAGAGGTATTTTCCGTAACAAAAAATTTGCTATGTAAAAAGAATTAGGCAGGTTAATAGATTTAACTACTCGAGGAACCTGCAGGCCCCCGCCCACCGCGCTTTAGATATAGCATAAGTATATTGTCTGCAAAATTTTGATCATTGAACTCTAACTATTGTAAATAAACTCAAATTAAAATATATTCATCACCTGAAAATTTAATCATATGTTCAGAATTATATTTTTGAAAATCTCTTAAATCTGGGTAGCTATACGTTTTGGAGGGAAAAATTAAAAATAATATTGGACAACGTACCGGATTTAGCTCATCCAAAGTCTAAGCAACGGGTTAACGTAAAATAATAATTCAAAATGCTAAGTTGTTTGTTTTTTGAAGCTGAATCCAATTTTGACAATTATTTTTTTAATTAGTAAAAAGTTTTAAATCTTGAAAATAAATTTTATTTTGTCAGAAAAACCTTTTCAGAGTAAACCAATCCTGCTAGATTTTGAACTCGAAGTCATGAATAACGCTTTACACGATTGTTCCAAATTTCATTAAGATTGGAGCTTTTTTACAAAAGTTATCGCGCCTACGGATAGGTATATATATATTTATAAAAATGAACAAACGTTGTTTTTAGGGTCCGCAAAATGAAAAAATAACATGGTCCCGGGCTTAAGTCTCAACGTGCCGCGTACGGTAATGGTTACTTCCCTATAGGGGAAATTCGCTAAAACACCTTGTATTTGATTAACTACCAAAAAAAATAATCTTCTATTATACTAATTCCCTAAAGAATGTCTTCTGTACAGCAGGTAGTGTTGGTTGTGCTGCCGCTGCTGTTGTGGCCAACGCTACTTTTGCAGGTCATTAACTGCACCAGCATCATCGGCAACAGCAGCAGCAGCAGCATCAGCAAAGAGCAGAGCCATCTCCGGGCTCTGTCGGCCTGGAGAGCTTCTTAGGCCCGACGTGAAGTTTTCTCTTTGGTCGAAATAGTAGTGGCCTCCGTTGTTGATCTCTTCTCCATGGTCCCTCCACTGTGTTTGCTGTCTTCACAGGTCGTCACATTGTCGGTAGCCGATGAGGTCACAGAAGCTGATGGTACAATGGTTTGTATGCTGTGAGTATACTAGTTACTGAATAGATAGATGCTGGGAGTAAAGTAGGATGTTGTTGATCTCTTCTCCATGGTCCCTCCACTGTGTTTGCTGTCTTCACAGGTCATCACATTGTCGGTAGCCGATGAGGTCACAGAAGCTGATGGTACAATGGTTTTTATGCTGTGAGTATAGTAGTTACTGAGTAGATAGATGCTGGGAGTATAGTAGGATGTTGTAGATCTGTAATACATTTGTTGACTATTCATTTCCTATTTTCTGGCAACTATAATATTTTTCATAGCACCTTTTTTAAATCACAATATGACAATGGTTTTATTTTTACACACGCACGCGTACAATAAATCACTTTTACTAGTAGTTAATTATAACATATAACCCTTTCATTTCTTACTGCATTAGTATAGAGTCTAGGTAATACGGCGGGCGGTAGAAACTGTAAACATAACATTTCCTGCTACTCCTAGGCTGAAGTAACTGAATGAAATGTCAACGTTTTGTTTACATATTTTAGGGTCTTTTATGTGTAATTTTGTGTTTACATTACCATATTATGATATACAGGGTGTTTTTTTTAACGCAACCAAAAACTTCTTTTTATCAGTGAATGATTATTTGTCCCATATATCCCCGGATTTTACCCCATTATATTATTTTCTAAGAGGATACATGCAAAGTAAGGCCTACTAAGACAATTCACAGGTTATTCAGCTCTGCAAAACAATCAAAAAATTAATGTAAGAAATCCAAAAAGGTACCTGGCAACTCGTGTTTGGGAATTTGATGAAGACAGCATAACTTTATACAAATTACAGTGGCGGGTCGTTTGAGCATATAATGTAAACTAAATGTGATTAATTTTAATAAGAGACTGTATAAAATGTAAATATTCATAAAACAATACCTCATTTCATAGTGATATGTACATTATTTAATCTTAAAAAAGAGTTTTGTTTAAAATAAACACCCTGTATGTGATTAATTACCCACACAAATAATACCAAGTTATATTACTTCCCTAAGGAATTTCTTGTGTACAGCAAAACTCCTCTACTTGGAAACCGATTTTAATGATTGAGGAGTCAAATTAAGAGATGGTGGTGGTGGTGATGTAGTGGTGGTTGTGGTGGTGGTGGTGGTGGTGGTGGTGGTGGTGGTGTTGGTGGTTGTGGTGTTGTTGGTTAGTGGTAATGGTGGTGGTTGTGTTGGTGGTGGTTGTGGTGGTGGTGGTGGTGGTGGTGGTGGTGGTGGTGTTCTTGGTGGTGGTGGTGGTAATGGTGGTGATGGTGGTGTTGGTGGTGGTAGTGATGTTGTTGTTGGTGGTAGTGGTAATGGTGATGGTGGTGGTGGTGTTGGTGGTGTTGTTGTTATTGGTGGTAGTGGTAATGGTGGTATTGGTGGTGTTGGTGGTGGTGCTGCTGGTGGTGCTGGTTGTGGTGCTGGTTGTGGTGGTGGTAGCTATACTTTTTGTAGGGAAAAATAAAAAATAATATTGGACATTGTACCGGGTTCAGCACATCCGAAATCTAAGCAACGGATTGACGTAGAATAATTTTAAATGGTAAATTGTTTGTTTTTTAAAGCTGACTTCAATTTTGACAGTTAAATTTTTAAATGATTAATAAAAAAAGTGTTAAATCTTGAAAAGAAATATTCACGTTTATTTCAAATTTCATCAAGATCGGACATTTTTCACAAAAGTTAGCGCGCCTACGGACAGGTATATATATATATATATATATATATATATATATATATATATATATATATATTACTAATTCTGTAAGCGATTTTTTTAAATGAAAATTGTGAGAGTTTGACAGCTCGCAGGATGATGGGAGAGGGCTCAAATTAAAGGTTTTGGTCCCAGGGGGTCGGGAAAAATATCAGATTATGTCCAAATCTACCAGAAAATGAGAAATAACGAAAAATATCTTCCATTTAAAATGCATTGGGATTGAAAAACGTCTGCTTTGTTTACATTAAACATGTGGTGCTAATGCTTGATTCAAAGCCATATGCTAGATGTTGACAAGTGGGATTTTTTCAAAATGCAGCTAACTATGCACGTCCAATGTACTATAACAAAAAATATATTAAATTTAAGATTTTACGATTTTACATTAACTAAGGGTTTGAGTTTTTTCATTATTTACAATTATAAAAAGTTAAGTACGTTTGTTTAGTTTATGTTATAACGATGCAGATTCAATACCAAGTGATTTATACAATATATAATTACGTAAGGAAAACTTTTGCGCCGAATTTGTTGGCGTTTGGAAGGTCGCAGGATGATGGGAGGGGGCTGAAATTGAAGGTCTCCATCCCAGGGACTCGGGGAAAATACTGAACTTGCTTTAAGCTTGCTATAAAATGAGAAATAACCTAAAATAGCTGTCATTTAAAAACATTGGGATTTAAAAAAGTCTGCTTTGTTTACTTAAAACCAAATGCTAGATATAATCATAATTTTGTGGACCTAAAAGCCTATTTTCTAAAAAGGTATTTTGTACTATAGTAAAGAAGGATTTTGCTTAGGGGCTATTAGCCCCTCAAGCCTCTAGTATATATATATATATATTATATATATATATATTATTAATGTAAGAGAAAATAAATAGAACTGAGCACCCTTTTTTTTTTTTGACTATTTTTTGTTAGGTTAGATATAGCTTGAAAATGGCCCCGATAGGGCTGAAACATGTAGCAATTAAAAATAGTCAAAAAAAGGGTGCTCAGTTCTATTTATTTTCTCTTACATTAATAACTTTAGCAGCCCTCCACAGTGAACTTTATGCTTATAAAATATATATATATATATATATATATATATATATGAAAATGAACGAACGGTGTTTATGGGAGTCTAGGGACCGAAAAAATAAATAGAAACAAGGTCCCGGGCTTAAGTCTCACCGTGCCACCTACGGTAATAGCTACTTCCCTATAGGGGAAATTCGCTAAAACACCCTGTATTTGATTAACTACCCAAACAAATAATCTTCTATTATACTAATTCCTTGAAGAATTTCTTGTGTACAGCAGGTAGTGTTGGTTGTACTGCCGCTGCTGTTGTTGCGGCCGATACTTTTGCAGGTCATTAACTGCACCAGCATCATCGGCAACAGCAGCAGCAGCAGCAGCATCAGCAAAGAGCAGAGCCATCTCCGGGCTCTGTCGGCCTGGAGAGCTTCTTAGGCCCGACGTGAAGTTTTTTTGGTCGAAATAGTAGTGGCCTCCGTTGTTGATCTCCTCTCCATGGTCCCTCCACTGTGTTTGCTGTCTTCACAGTCGTCACATTGTCGGTAGCCGATGAGGTCACAGAAGCTGATGGTACAATGGTTTGTATGCTGTGAGTATACTAGTTACTGAGTAGATAGATGCTGGGAGTAAAGTAGGATGTTGTAGATCTGTAATACATTTGTTGACTATTCATTTCCTATTTTCTGGCAACTATAATATTTTTCATAGCACCTTTTTTAAATCACAATATGACAATGGTTTTATTTTTACACACGCACGCGTACAATAAATCACCTTTACTAGTAGTTAATTATAAAATATAACCCTTTTAGGTCTTACTGCATTAGTATAGACCTAAACATATCATTTCCTGCTACACCTCGGCTGAAGTAACTGAATGATATTTCAAAGCTTTTTTTACATATCTTAGGGTCTTTTACGTGCAAATTTGTGTTTGAATTACCAAATGATGATATGCAGGGTGTTTTTTTAACGTAACCCAAACAAAACTTCATTTGAGCCTACATATGCAATAGGGATCCAAACCACTGCAGAGTCAAACTGAGAAAAACAAGGTTAAATTTTCTACTTCATTATTAATTCCTGTCTAATTTTAACGTTATAAATTTTCATTGTATGTATAAAAATGACTCTCCTCTGTTTATAAATGATAGGTTTAATGTCATAGTCCATATATTCCCTTTGTTATTAATTATTTTGTGGCTTGGGCAAAGACGTTTAGGGCAATGTATACATTGTTTAGAGAGTCCAAGCCACAGGTGTTGTGTTGTGTCATTTTTCGGGTGATTTTGCAAACAAGATCCAGTCAACTGAAACCAAAAAACAAGAAAAAAGCTACAAATACAAAAAAAAGTTACAATCAAACTCAATAATCTTCTTATGTCATTCACTAGTTATTTGTAATTTACTCTTGTCCTTGTAATTGTAAGTAATAACTAAGTAATCTCTCATAGAACAAGCCATTGGATCCTTATTGCTAAATCTGAAAGTATCTTTACAGATATGTGGGTTGGTTCCAAGCAAGATTTCACTGCTTAAATAAGCTAATTTTGGTCATATCTTTTTTGAATAAAATAAATCAATGTTTCTTTTATTTGGAAGTTACAAAAACCCAACATTTTAATATTTGTGGCTTGGATCCCTATTGCATATGTAGGCTCATTTTATCAGTGAAGGATTATTTCCCCCAATATTTTTTTTTGTAAGCCCCATAAGAATAATATGGGGAAAGAGTATGCAGGTTTGCTGCTACGGGTACATTAAAACTGGGTGGTTTTAATTCAATATTTAGTTAATCTGAACTAGAAGAAGCTATTTACCAAGTTTTATCAAGATACGTTAAGAAATAAGCGAGATATAGAATTTTACTTATTTCCCATAAGGTTGACATTGGGACAACGTACTGTGTCCCCAACACACACCAACAAAAAATATCCACGGTAACCAATGTCCACGACGCAGTATCCACTGTGTCCACTTTCAATATCTCGGTAACCAATGGGCATAAAGCAGTGATTCAAAATACTAAATTGTTTGTTTTTTGAGCTGAATTCGATGGTGGCAACAAAAAATGGATTATTGTTATTTTTCTATGTGAAAAACTCAAAAAAACCCATTTTTGGGGGATTTACCCCCTTTATCTCCTCTTCCGGAAGTCCGATCAGGCTGGTTTACGAACTCGTCCGAATAATTACTACTTTACACGTACATACCAAATTTCATGAAGATCGGACCATTTTTACGCGAGTTATCGTGCTTAAAGACAGACACACACACACACACACACATATATATATATATATATATATATATATATATGTGAAAATGAATTAATAGTGTTTTTTTTCTTTTGGGGGCCCCAAAACAACCCCAAAAGTTATCATGGTCTCGGGCTTAGGTCTTACCATGAGAACTACGGTAACAGCTTCTTCCCTATAGGGGAAATTCGCTAACAGATTTAATGTAAGAAACTCAAAGAGACCTCTTCGAAACTCGACTTCTTTGAAGTCATTATCAAAACTAAGAACGTTAAAATATCATTCTTTTGAAATTCGTCTTGAGTTTAAAATCACATGAACACAACTGTACAAACACTTAGACATTAAAAACAGTTCGCCGGCCGGCACCCGTCATTGAACTCCGTGATGTCTAAGTGTTTGTACAGTTGTGTTCATGTGATTTTAAACTCAAGACCAAATTCAGAAGAATGATATTTTAACGTTCTTAGTTTTGATAATGACTTCGAAGAAGTCGAAACTATAGTCAACAGTAAATAGTTGTACTTATATGGAATTGTGACTTCAAGGTATGTAAACCTGTTTATTATTTATTTCTCATGCCTGTGTTCGCCACCTCGAGGCTCTGACAATCATATCTACGGTAGTATAAAATTACTCGCTTTTAACACTATCTTGGAGACAAGGAGCCCGGATACAGCCCACGAACCCGACGCCACGGCAAGCACGCGGGTAGGACCAAGTCCCCACTTTAAATAGTATAACGTGTATATATAATACCACTTTACATTGCCAGTAGAGTATCTCCTCCTACTTTGCATTGTTATTATGTTTTGAGTTGGCTAATCGCGATTTCAGGAGAATACCACGAGGCCCGGGGATCTGGTCCACGCCGTCCAGACTAATTAATTGAGGTAGTGGATTTGTCCCCCCAGAAAAAAACGCTACGTCATTTTGACGTCACAGGACGGCCGCGAACATTTAGGACGGATAAATTATTATGTATTTTAAAAAACTGACATTTCACGGTTGGCCGAACAGCTGCATAGTAATCCAATTAAACTTCTTAAGTCCGACCCCGGAATTGTACCCCCTGGATTCTCATCCCCCGGATTCGCACCCCCCGAATTTGTACCCCCCCCCCCCAACGCCAAATCCTCAAGTCCTACCCCGGATTTGTACCCCCCAAGGTCCGAATCTTAAGTCCGACCCCGGTTTTGTACCCCCGTGGCCATATCCTTGAGTCTTACCCCGGATTTGTACCCCCCCCCCCCCCGATTTGTACCCCCTGTGCTCAAATCCAGTTTGACCGAGCATGGAAATATACCGGGTCAATATTCATTGTTGTTGTTGACTTTTTTAATTATTTCTCGTAAATCAACGTTTGTTCGTTAAATTATTGCCTAATGTTTATTTTGTGATCAGTGATTGAAATTTATCTTTGAATTTTACGATATTAAGCTAACATTATATAATTTGTAAGTAAGTAGATACTTTAAAAACTCAATTTAAACAACAGTCTTTCAAATTTCTAAATTATATGGGTGATTCCACTTTTAATTAACACTAGATAACACGTAGCTCGAAATCGAGCAAAAATCATATGGTAAAAGAATGAAGAATAATCAGCCTACTTATATACTTTTAAAGTTTTCATCAACAAAATTATAGCGTAACTACTGAAACTTTCAAAGTTAATTTTATCTACCGTAGGAGTTTCCGGTATAAACGTTAACGATTGGGAAAACCTTCATTTCCCCATGTCCTCTTTTTTCTGAAATGTATATTTCAACACAGGCAAAGATCTAACTCAGCTTACAGCAACATGTAGCTGACCGAGAGTAAACACTGGCACGTAATGACTTTCTTTGTTTAGAGATTGCCGCTGCACCTTATTGATAATTATCGCCAAAACAGAGATTGCAGGGAACGGCTGTCTTTATAGGTATAACCATTCCTTTGTGGCAAAAACGCGTAAATGAAGCACTATCTCTACCAGTCTTTTCACTCTTCAAATGCAACCCACCGCAATGAAAACATTTTTAGTTCATTTTGTCTGAGGCTGGAAGGAGTATCAAATGGTATATCGGGAGGGTGATGCCAGCGGTTGCGATCGTGTTCTTTCCGACTCCTCCGACCGGTCAATGTTTGTCTTCTTCTTATAGGTGGCATCATAAATGCAGCAAATCCAAAAATAGATTTTCCTAGATTAATATAAGTTCAAAAAACACTATGAGATATCGTAAACTACATTGTAAAACTGGTAACTGCAATGTTAATTTAAGAGCTTTAAAACTTCATAACATAACCTAAATTACATAATAAATCTTTAAAAAATATAAACTGTTGAAAACAAAGCCAAACCAGCTGTAAAAAGCTTGGCCATATGTTCAGTTTGTAAACAAAACTGAGCTTGCTCAAATGTCGATGAATAGCGCCACTGTTCCGAAACTTCAGCCCTTTACTGTACTTTAGTGACAGCCTTTTTAAAATTCTGAGACTTGTTGACAAATATACATAAAATTCCCTTTAATTTGATACCTCAAACGTTAAAATCGGTCCAGCTGTTATTGCGGTTGGACTATGAAAAGAAAACCGCTTGCGTATTAAAATATAGATTAAATCACAATATACAAAATATCCTAACCTATAAAAGCTCTAAAGTGTAAAACAACATTGAAAAAAATAATGTCCATTATACAAACACGATCTCAAAAAGCCAAGACCTCTCAAAAAGAATTGCATGATAAGCCTTTAATTACAGCAACATCAATGAATGACCAAAAAATATTTGCCCTAGAAATAAAAATAAAAGCACTTGAACTTGAAAAACAAATCATGACGGATGAGTTAGTAAATTCTCCAAAACTAAACAATGATTTGCTGAGCTGTTCAGCAAAATATAATGAAGACATCTCAAACTTGAAAAATAACATGAATATCAAGGACTACTGGTTAGATGATATAAATATACAAAAATACTTTGATTGTATTGAAGATGAAATGACACCAAAGAAAGATATCATTCTATTTGGCCCAGTAATAACTTATATGTTGAAATATGGGAACAGTACAGATAATACTAGGACCCTGAATTCCTTAAATTTTCATGAGGCAAAATATATATTTTTTTGCATAAGCAACTGCTCTATAAACCAAAAACATGATAGCATAAATGGAAGTCACTGGAGTTTGTTACTGTACGTAAGAGAGATTAACAGTTTCTATCGTTTTGATAGCATTGCTGGAATGAACCATCAAGATGCAAAATTAATAGCTAAAAAGATTAAAGATAATGCAAGTTTCTCAGAAGCCAAAGCTCTTCAACAGAAATCAAACTTTGAATGCGGTCTGCATGTCTTAGTTAACGCAAAAACTATCATAAATGGACTTTTATTGAATCAAAATTTATACAACTTGAAGATATTCTAAACTTTATAAAAAATCCATACATAATTAAAGACACCAACGCATCAAATCAATGTATATTGATTAGTAACAAAGACCTAGAAACCCCTCACAGATTAAGGGGATCCGCCACCGATAATTCGGTATTTATTTATTTTTTGTCAAATTTTAGTTTTTATTTTTTTTTAGATAGAACATGTATTTCTGAACTTGTATACAAAATTTTAGGCGAATTTGAGCAGTTTTTCATATTTAAAAAATTATTATTCGAAAATTGGTATTCCGAAGGTAGGTAAGTTTACTTAGTGCATCTGTGTCAGCTCAACTTTTGTAAGCCGATTCCCGAAAATTGTGTTTTCCCGCGTTTTTTAGCACAAATTGTTGAATAACTTTTTTACTACAAGAGACAATTGACTGACATTTTTACCAGTGTATCTTCATACTGTATTGATGATTTGTTGGTATAGAGAGCTTTGTACAGTAATTTTTTCATAGGTAAAAAAATGTTTATTTGAAAATAATAAAATGAAAAATATTGTTTTTTACGTAAACGTGTATAAATAATTTCCTATTTGTGTTACACTAGTTAAAATACCGGGGAATATTCCTATGATTACAATATACAAATTAAAAAAAGATTGTTAAAATCCATCAAAAAATAAAAAAGTTATTCAAAAGTTTTTAAAATTAAAAAAAACGTAAAAAACTAAAAAAAATTAAATAAAACGTAATCAAAGGAAAAAAATGGAGTTGTTATATATATATTTATTCTTTTTAGGTTAATTTGAACCAGTTTTGGTAGTCAAACTTTTATTTATCCAAAAAAATCAAAAAATATCCCGTATTTGTGGCGGATCCCCTTAAATAAAAAGAATAATTTTATTTCAATAAAACAATCCCAAACGTAAGCCATTCAAATTTCGTCCTAACTCAATCGGGGGTACAAATCCGGGGTGGTACTTGAAGATTTGGTGACGGGGATACAAATCCGGGGTGTACAAATCCAGGGTAGTACTTGAAGATTTGGCGACGGGGGTACAGATCCAGGGGGTACAATTCCGGGGTCGGACTTAAGATTCTGACCATGGGGTACGAATTCAGGGGGTACAAATCCGGGGTAGGACTTGAGGTTTTGGCGACGGTGGGTACAAATCAGGGGGGTACAAATCCGGGGTCAGACTTAAGGGAAATAATTTAATTGCAAACCATTTAGGTGTATTTAGGTATTGGGGGGGTACATTTCCAGTCGCGGTCTGTTTCTCGAGCGATTTAGGCCCCGCCTCCTTTGACGTCAAAATGACGTAGCATTTTTTGTGGGGTACAAATCCGGGGGGTACGATCCGCTACCCCCACGCCGTCTAGGCGGATTGGGGTAGCGGATTTGTACCCCCCGGATTTGTACCCCCACAAAAAACGCTAGGCCATTTTGACCTCACGGGAGGCGGGGCCTAAATCGCTCGAGAAACAGCCCGCGACTGGAAATGTACCCCCCAATAAATTATTAAATCATCAACAACTAATTGGTTTGAAATTAAATTATTTTCCTTTAGTACTTATTTTCCTTTAGTATTTTCCGGATTTGTACCCCCTGGATTTGAACCCCCCATTGCAAATCCTCAAGTCCTACCCCGGATTTGTACCCCCGTCGCCAAATTCTTACGTCCGGCCCCGGAATCGTACCCCCCGGATTTGTACCTCCCATGGTCAAATTCTTAAGCCCGACCCCGGAATTGTACCCTCCGGATTTGTACCCCCCGTATTTGTACCCCCTGTACTCAAATCCATTCTGACTGACCATGGAACTATGCCCTACAGTCCTTTATTGGTTTAGTAAATGCAATTAATTCCTAAGGGAGAATAAAATTTCAAGTAAAATAGCTGACTGGAATAAACATTGCAAGCGTAGCTACGACAATGAGTAAAATGTGAAACGAGTAAAATGAAAACACTCCTTTACTTCATACAGCTTATCATTTGTTGAAATTGGATTTTGTATACAAAAACATTTGTTGGAGGTGTTGTACAAAAATATTTTGCATATTTATTTGAGATACCGTCTGATTAAAACTGAAATTAACTTGTTTCCAAGGTAAAAATTAATTAATACCTAATATTATCTCATTATACAATAATACTCAATAATTTAAGCTTTATTTGCTTTTTATGATGCTCAAAATTGAGAGTTTATTGCTCTATGGAATGTGATAGTAGTCTGAATTTCTTTTTCTTTTACAACTAGATGATTATTGATAGGGTTAAAACGTTTTACTTCAATCACTGGTTTCATATCATAATAATTTTAAGTTCATGTTTTACGATATTACAAAAGTTATGAATAAGTTTATACAAAAAAATACTGTCAACTCTATAGTCCTATGAAACAAGACGTAAAATAAATGTTTTCTCCCCAAAAAAGGGGAACAAACCCGGGGTAGGACTTGAGGATTTGGCGACGGGGGGTACAAATCCGGGGTCGGACTTAAGAAGCCAAGTTTAATTGGATTTATATCAATTATGCAACTGTTCAGCCAACCATGAAATGTATTTTGATTAAAATACATAATACTTTATCCCTGCTAAAGGTTCGCGGCCGGCATTGTACCCACGTCCTGTGACGTCAAAATTACGTAGCGTTTTTCCGGGGGGTACAATTCCGGCGACCCGGCGGATTTCCCTCGCTGATTAATGAAGGTTAATTTAACGCAGTAAAGGTCAAGTGTGACGGTTAAACTATATATATATATATATATATATATATATATATATATATATTTTACATTCGTTTCACCATCTAACATATTCACCAAATTAAATGCACCAACGGTTCGTTTTTTTGGAGCTATACATCTGATATATTTAATTGGCCAAGTCATTCTAAATTCCCTGCGTCTATTGTTTTTTTTATTCGGCTATGATGAAAAGGTCGGAATAAAGGGTGATTTTTCACGGTTAAATACAATGTATTTGTTATTCAAAATCTGGACAGGAGTTCGAACCTTGGCTATCTCAAAGTAGCTGGCTATCCGAAATAAATTTAAGTGTGACGGTTTCGTAGGCATGACGGGTAAAGTTCCCTCTGTCTAGGAAAACCGTTACAGTATAAACCCGCTCAAAGTTGACACATTTCCTCTCACAATTTGAATAGTTAATTTTATTAACTGGAAACGACTAGTAAAAAATAATTTCGCTAACAGCGCTCGCAGTCCGCGACTCGCACACTTTTAATTGGACCAGCAGGCCGGGTTGCCCGCGGGGCCTGTCATCGCTGCTCGCATCCACACAGCATAAAATATAACTAGTAAACCTGTTGCTCGGAATCGAGCAATTGTCATGTATTGACTTCTAAATGAAAATAATTGTTGTACAGTATTCTAGAACTATTTTGCTAATGATACGGTTAAACTTCAAAGCCACTTCCAGTAATACTGAGATTATTTACTAAAGTTCATTATAAGCAATATTCCTTGTGCATGCTTTATCATCTTTCAAGAGGTGATTTGATTTAGGTTGAATTAAGATAGTTTAAGTTGATATGGAACATCCTTAATACAGAACATCACTTAGCACCAAAATACTTGTTAAAAATATATAATTTTAATAATATAGATCTTTTATATAATTATAACTAACAGTTTACAGTTGAACAAAATAAAAATAGTTAAGTAAAAATACTTCCAAATCGTTATATTTTTATCAACTTGATCAGCGCCTTAGACATTTTAATTAGACATTTTAATTTTTAGATCATTACTCAGAAACAAACTTATTAAGGTAAACCGCCCCAACTCCGGAACCCGCCCAAATCCGGACGAACGCTCTTTTAGGCGAAAAATAAGACTGTCGGCTGAAACGCCGATCGCAGCGGTTTGCGATGGTTATTTATGTATGAAAACCCCCTTACTTCAATTTTGTAAAATGGAAAAAAAATATTTAAGACCGAGGACAGGTGAAATTGCCGAGTTTCTCATTTCGGCGTGAAACTCCGCGCGATTTTGACTAAGTAGCAAGGTAATTTAAATAAGGTTTTATTAATATTTTATTATACCTAATTGTGAGTTTTGGAATTCTTAAAATTTCTCAGACAGTTAATCGTTTTCTTATGTATAATAAACATCATTTTTATTATATTTACTACAAATTACAAGGCGTCCGCATTTAGGGATGCTTTAAGCACGGCTTGCCCAATACCGGATAATCGTTCGTGAGTTAGACAGGAGAAGTTTCCCAAAAACGGAAAGCCTTAGAATTGAAAAAAAATGATTTGATTGATAAAATTATTTTAAAATGTAATAAAAGGTTTAATTCACATAAAATTATACAAAAATCAATACGATCCTTATATCTATAGTTGTTTAAGACTAAAAGAACGACGTTCAGCTAACCTCCATACTCATTCCCTATGTTATTCTTATGGAGCTTACAAAAACATGTCAAATCTCGCTCATGTCAAATCTCGCTATGTTCGATTGAAATATGCTCTTTTGCATTTGAAATTCGCTGAGTATGCAGGTCTGCTGCAACTCAGACTCAGTATTGGATGACAGTAAAAATCTGTCATCGTGCATCTGAAGAATCTGAAATAATGCATAACTTTTGTATATATTGTAAATATTTGTATTTAAGTAATGAAAATTGTCGTGACGTTCTAAGCCGATTAACTAATTTTCAGGACAAATCTCATGTTCTGACAAATAAATATAATTTAATACAGGCATTTTCAAGTCGTTTTCTTCAACTTAAACTAGCCTAATAAATCTTGCTTATACAGTTCGCGCATTATATCTCCGGCTATGATCACTACGCTACTAACCGTATCATATGTTATTTTAAACATAAGATTTTGGTAAACACTGCGTTTGACACACAGCGGGGCTGTAGAACAATGTTTTCAGAAAAGTACCCCCTCTCCCCCCCCCCCGCGCCTTGCAAGCAGCTGACTCTGACATAGCCGAAGATATAATGCGCGAACTGTACCTTTTTTATAATTTATCTATCTATCTATTACTTATTTAATACACGAGTAGTTTTTTGTTACAAAGACTCCTCCTATACTACTGAACCGATTTTCATGTTTTTGGTGTCATTGGACAAAGCGTAACGTAAAGTTTTGCAGGAAACCTTTTTTATACCAAACTAATTTGTGAGTGAGGCGCTGTAGCCCTTTAAAGTTTTGAATTTGTCCATAAGACTTAACATTGTAACGAAAACGAAAAATAAACGAACCTTAGAGAAATTTTAAATAAACCAGCTGAAAGGAGTAAACACAGTTATAAAGCGATGAAACACGTCTGCTTTCTGCTTTGTTTATAATATGACCAAGTGGGACTGCTGATGCTTAATTAAAGGAACATTCCAAATATAACATATGGTTTATGGTTTAAAACCACCTGTTATTTTTGGAAACCAACGGAAAACAAATTGAAGTGGATTTTTGGATAAATATCTATATATCTATATTCTATATACCTTTTTAATACGCTAGGGGTTTTTCATCATTACTCCTCCTAAACCACTGGGCCGATTTTAATAATTTAGGTGTCGCTGGAAAGTGCTTGGCGTGTAGTTTTGCAGGAAATAAATTTCATAAGGATTAGACTAAAGGGAACGGCCCTACACGTCCTAAAAGTTTGGTATTCGTCCATAAGATTTAACATGGGAATATAAAATTCAATTAAGCAGCTGAATAGAGTAAACAAAGTTTTTCAGCAAAGCCATGTATTATTATTGGAATTTAAACCATTGAATATATACACTGGAGCAGACTCTTAGCTTTAGTTTATGAGTTGGTGGATTTAGTGAGCCATTTTAGTTAGGGCTAAGATTAAGAAGGGTTATAACTTAATACGGTAACAGAAACTGGACTACAGCGATCTTTACAAACATAACGTGAAATACATGAAATCAACCGTAATTTTTCACAATATAATTTACTTTTTCATTATCTATTTGAAAAAAAAAACAATTTAAAAACATGTGTGTGGTATAAACAAACTTACCGTCGATTTTCAAATAAGGCCCTCCACACACAAGAGTGGCGTGGCGTGGTACGGCGTGGCATCTAAATAATTGGAGATGCATAAAGTAGCAGGAAGCTGCGCATCTCCAATCAGCTGATATACATATAACAAAATGGTATTTGACTAATTTTCTGCCATGTACGCCATTCTGGTGCGTGGGGGGTCTTACTGTTTATTTTCTTAAATTATGTTGTCTGTAATAATTATTTGAACCACTAAAGTAAGATGACCACAGAGAAAAATATCTTCTTTTTCTGTGGTATGACAGAGGCGCCTTTGTGAACTCGATTGAGCATACAATTGTCTTGGAATTTAAGGTGACAGTTAGTGTGACGTTTGTTTGTAAGTAATGATCTAAAAATGAAATTGTAGTAGCCGTATTCAGGCGCTGGATTAAGTTGTATAAAGAAGGCACTGGATTGTTTATAAAGACTTTAGTAAATAATCTCACAATAGTTGCGGGCACCGAATAGGGCGGGCGGCAAAAACTGTAAACTCACCAAATCGTCTGCTATAGCTACCTCAGCTGATGGCTGATATAACCAAATGTAATGATTTTGTTGAACTATCAAAACTTTGTTTACGTTTTTCTGGGCTTTTCACGTGTAAACTTGTGTTTACTTTAACACATGATCATATAGTTGATTAACTACCTAAACAAATAATAAACAATAATTTCGCCAGAAGCGCACTCACTCACCCGCCCTAGTGTCTGCGATTCTATTACCGGAAGTGGCATTGAAGTTTAGCCATATCATTAATAAAGAAGTTCTAGAATACTGTACCTTATTTAGGGGTAAGTACTTGACAATTGATCGATTCCGAGCAACGGGATTACTAGTTTCTTAACTAAATGGATTACCTTGATTCACGCTCCAGTATTTAACGGGACGTACAGTGTATGATTTCTATCTAATCAAAAAACCAATTGTTTCAAACTTCATTTTAAGGTCATAAAGTGCCGAAAAACATTGGTTTAATGCTGAGAGAAGAGTCTTCCGGTGTTGGGAAGCCATCTTCCGGTGTTGGAACTGTCGCCGTCCGGTTTTGGGCTGTTGTCGTTCAGATCGATCGACACTTAATGTTCGTTATTAATTAGTTTTTATCGATTGAAATGTTTTATTTATGATATAAAATTGTGGAGAAATTGTTGGCGAATCCATTTCTCTCTGTGGATTTTGCCTAGTTCTATCCAATCAGGCGATATTTGACTTTGCAGTAACATTTCCCCTAGCCGTCCGGCATTTAGGCGGTTTACCTTAAACATCACTATAACAAACTCCAAGAAATTTGTATGTCAATGGAGTTTACCAAGGCACCTTTGTCATACTTAAATTATTAGTATACATTAAATATACCGGGTGTCTCACCTAAAGTGAACCAATAGCAAACTTTTTTACTATACATCTGACAAAGTACTTCTTATGGGGGACTTCCCCTTATTTTTAAAGCTGCTTTTTGGGGTCACTTCGAAATTTAAAAATATGGCTGCCATTTTCCAATATAGCGGACAACATTAATTTTTCTTACGGAACACCCTGTATTTTATGGCGTTTTTTAACTCTACGATTAATTTTAGAAATTTTTTATTTATTTTTTTTTTCGTAAACTCAGTGGTTCAGGAGATAAGAGCAGCTAAAGTTTGTTTTATATATATACAACTATATACAGACTACTAACAATATCCCAGTGCATTTTAAAGGGGGAAAAATCAAACTTTAACTGCTCATACCTCGTTAACCATCATGTTTAGGAAAAAATGGAACGAATAAAAAGTTCCTAAAATTAAGCGTAGAATTCAAAAATGTCATAAAATATAGGGTGTCCCATAATAAAATTCAGTTGTCCGCCATATTGGAAAATGGCGACCATATTTTTAAATTTCGAAGTGACTTTTAAAAGCAACGTTAAAAATAAAGGGAAGTCCTCCGTAAGAAGTTCTTTATCAGATATATAATAAAAAAGTTAGCTATTGGTTCACTTTAGGTGAGACACCCGGTATATTAAATTACAGGCATCATTAATTTTGAAATCAATAAGTTATTTGGAAATTCGACTGCAAGATTGTTTACACCACACACATGTTTTTAAATAGATAATGAAGAAGTAAATTATATTGTAAACAAATTACAATTAATTTCGTAGATTTTACGTTATTTTTGTAGAAATTGCTGTGGTCAAGTTTCTATTACTAAGTTATCCTATAATCCTTCATAATCTTAACCCGAATTAAACTGGCTTACTAAATCTACTAGCTCATTATATGAATGCTTAAATTATGTTTTAGAATATATATTCAATGGTTCCAACTCCAATAATAACACATTGCTCTGCTGAAAAAAATTGTTTACTCTAGTCAGCTGCTTTAATGAAATTTATATTCCCATGTTAAATCTTATGGACAAATACAAAACTTTAAGGGTGTCTAGGGCTGTTTCCCTTAGTCTAATCTTCATATAAATTTTACTTCCTGCAAAACTTCACGCTAAGCACTTTCCAATGACATCTGAATTATTAAAATCGGCCCAGTAGTTTAGGAGGAGTAATGATCACAAAAAAACCTCTCTATATATAGATGTTTATTTTAGTATTTGTAGGTTTTTAATGCATCCGTCACACATATGTGTATAGTATTTAATAACTACCATACTACCAATTACAGTAACAACACATCATTCATCCCAGTATTCACATATTTTATTATATTTTTTCATACAACATTTTTCAATCATATTAATACTCTGTATGTTTATTTTTTATTGTAAGAAAACACATGAATGATGTTAACCATAATCTTAATATACCTCAACATTCAACAAGAAATAATTCAAAA
The DNA here is from genome assembly GCA_035578135.1 of Flexamia atlantica. Lineage (NCBI taxonomy): Eukaryota > Metazoa > Arthropoda > Insecta > Hemiptera > Cicadellidae > Flexamia > Flexamia atlantica. Next base: position 1,725,394 of record JAQJVK010000025.1, on the reverse strand, counting down.
TTAACAATACCTTTTTGCAAATATTCAAGACATCAAAAAAATTTACATACATGCATTAAATTATACAACAGCGTACCTGAAAATTTACTTTATTATAAAAAGAGATCATTTCAAGAAAAAATATAAAGTATTCTTACTGAAAAATGTCCTTATAAAATTCAAGAAGTTCTAGAAGAAAATTATTGGACTAATTAAAACTACTATAAAAGTTATAGTTATTTATTTAGGTAAGACCTTTAAATTTCACTTAAAAGGCCAACTTAGTTAATAGTTGCGAGTTTAAGGCCATATAATTTCTACAATCGTAGGCAAGTTTCTCACAAACGGAAATTAATATTAAAATTCTCAATCCACGCGTGGGTCCTCAGTATATATAGGATCTTTTCCGTTAATTAACCACCACTATTTTTTTGCTCATGATTCCGTTAATTTACCACCAATTCTATTTTAAATTAAAGTATGTTTAGCTTAGAATATTTTACAGTGTTTCCTATTTAAAAATAACAATAAAAAAGGAAAATAAATAACGAAATTGAAAACTCACACAATTTCCTAATTGACGACTTCCCTCTTTACTGTGGTGGCTGAACTGTGAAATATGTTCCAGCATTTTTTTAAACAGATTTTCTGGTCCGTATTTTTTACACAACGTGTGCTCGCGTAAGTAGCTATTTAAGGGTCTTTTCTGTTATATACCTCACATTTACAAACTAATATCCATAGACTGAGAATTAATCGGGATAGAACTAATACTGCGAAATAATATATTTACTCAACACTTAAACGTTTAATTGTTCGAAAAAGAGTATTATAACAACTTTTTAACATTATTCTTGACACACGAACACAAAAACAATACACATATTAATTACGTTGTTACACTTTAAAGTTACTTTTGTAGCCAGAACTGTATTTGATGAGTTGGTTAGGTTAGGTTAAGTTAGGCCCTAACATCGACTGATAATCAATAGTACATTAGCCGGCGCTCAATGAACGTAAGAAACGCACTGTAATCTCCTCACTCTTACATTCACTTGCGACACTTAAGATTGTTGTTGTCCACTGTCTAGACTGGTCGCTGAGCGCGCGGTCCGGTTATTGCCGTGCGATAATATAAGGCTTTTAGGAATACTGCAGGTAAAGGAAAAACGAATTCAATATTCCTAATTACTCAGAACGACTTTCCTTACTGTATTTTAGATTCTGAGTGGTGGTGAACTAACGGAAAACAAAACAAAATAGTGGTGGTGAATTAACGGAAAAGATCCTATATATATATATATATATATATATATATATACTAGTAGTTGCACGTGGCTTCGCTCACGATAACAATTTTAACACCCGCTGCCTAAATAAAGATGGTGCCACATACTGAGTTTATGATTAAATAGATAAGGTACAAAAACTGTTGGTAACTTTAATATAGTACATATCACCTAAAAGAAAAAATTCAACCATAAAACCATGATAAAAGGAACCAAACTATAAAAATTAGCTGTAGAGACCTATATGTATGTGAAGCTTAAACCGCCTTCTTGATTAAATGAAAAAAAACAATTTAATCGAAAGATCATCCATTTAATTATACAGAAAGATTTTAGACCGTTGACCCCACCGAAAAACCCAGAAAACCTTGAATTTTAAAACACCCGTTCTCAGCGGATGCTCACGCCCTATAGGAACGTCCATGAAAAGTTTCAAGGTTCTAAGACAAGTTCAAGTAGTTTGGGCTGTGCGATGATAGGTCAGTGGTATTTGACAAATATAAGGTAGATATACTTTCATCAGCCAGAAAGATTTTTAGGAATCCGCTAAGAACGCAGGTCTGCTGCGACGGAGTACTTAGAAATATTGCTGCCGCCCCCCCCGCACGAGGCATTTTTATTTAGCCTCTCTATACTACACATGCCAGCACATTCCAGCGCCCCCGCCGATAAAACCCCTAAGGGTGTCCCTGCCTGGGAAGGCTTATACTCAGTAGGCCTATCGTTGAATCTGTGCTATTATAGTACCCAAGCGAGAATGAACGGGCTTTCATAGCTCTATTATAGTAGTCTGTGCTATTATATTGATCGTGCGTACTTAGTGAATCTTAAAGCAGTTTCCTGTTTCATCAAAGTTTATGTACGTAGAGTAGAAAATGCCTTGATTAAATGCCATCAAAGTATTTTCTAATGTTTTTAGGGTTTACTTTGAACAACAACAAAATAACATAGCCGTCCCGCAATTTTTTAAAAATTGATTACATTAGATCGTTCATTAACAGCTGTTATAAGGAAGGAAGGTCTTTTAAGTAGCTCTAGTCAGTGTTTTATTTTATTTTTTACAGACATCTGGTTTTACATTATATGAAATGTCTTGCTTTTAACATCTGTTTGAATATAAACATTTCATCACTGATAATTCTGGCATAAGGATATTAATAGACTAATATGTGATCTTGAGAGGGTCTGTGCGCGGCCTTGGTCTGTGGTGAGGTCCGAGGGTCAGATCAGGATGAAAATATTGAAAATCCTGATAAATGTATAATGAATGGGAAAATATTGACTTTATATAGTACATGTCAATTGAAAAGAAATATTATAAACCAAAACATAAAACTGAATGAAATCATAAAACATCTGTAACGACGAATCCATCAGTGAAGGTAACTACCATCTGCTTAAAAACGCTGAAAATGTAAACAAAACGTCATCCCCTTGAATTATGGGGAAATTCAAAACAAACTTGGTCGAAATCAAATAAAACTCGGTTTTTAGAAGCTTGCTATTTAATTTCAAAACGACGTATGCTAGTTTTAAGTGGTCTAAAACCTTCTCATATGTGCATAAAACACAGGGAAAAAGTTTCAGCCATAAAAGTACTCTAGTTTTTGCGTGAAAAGCGGTCTAAAGTGTGATGTTGAGCGTTACCAACACACATCGTGACATAAATTGAGATAAGGCTTGATTCGGATTCTCTGACCTTCAAAACGCAAAAATAACCAAAAATTCATAATTCTGAGCAATGTACAGACAAAACTCTAATTTTATTTATATCTATATCTATAAAAGAGGAGGTATGTGTGTGTGTGTGTGTGTGTGTGTGTGTGGGTATGGTCCCTATAGACGCCAAACCGCCCAACGGATTTTTATGAAATTTGCAGGGATTGTTTACCATGTTCCCAGGATGGTTTTTGTCAAGTTTGGTGTAAATCCATCCACAGGGATCTGCCCCACGGGCTCCTAAAGATACCATGTTATTCAAATGAGCTTTTGGTTTGTTTACAAAAAAACATATGATTATACTAGAGATCAGGATATTGAAAATCGGGATTATTTAAATATTTAATTATCATGGGTGCAGCAACGCGCGCCGGGTAACGCTAGTAGATATATATATATAAAACCCACTTTTAGGGCATATTAATTTTTATTTTTAATATGGAATTTTTATTTCGGTTTTAAGTCTTTCTGAAGTATAAAAGCCTGTTTCAGAGTAAAAATTAGCTATAATAAAAATGTTGGCGATTTCAGTAGCGTCTCCCCTTAAGCTGACATTTATAAAATGTTCTGTATGTATTAGTATGGTACCTTAATGTATCGCGTCCACTCGCAGCCTCTGGCCGGGGGTTTGAGTTCCTCGGAAGTGTCCGAACTCACTGAATGTCAGTAGATGTTCCGCTTCACGGTCGACAGAGTTGGTTCATCACTTAGATCGTCCGTGGTCGAACGTGTCGTACACAGAACCTGCAACAGGTCGATCATTCGATTATTCCATCTGATTATTTATTTATTTATTTATTTATTTATTTATTCATTCATTTATTCATTCATTCATTCATTCATTCATTCATTTATTTATTTATTCAAACAGATCAATTTACTATTAATGTTTTTATTTATTGTTATGTTATGAAATTATTCATTAATGTTACTATTGGTATATTTAAACATTGCACTTATATGTTCAGTGCTGGTTGAACGTTGTTCTTGAAATGAAGTGGAAGATCAAAGACTAGAAGAGACTCAACCTCAAAAATCAATATTTTAATTTGTAAGTGAACTGCTTCTTTATTGGGTTGTACCTGATTTGAAGCATGTAAATAAAATAAAATAAAATCACTCTACAATGCCGGTAATGACGCATTACCGGCATCGTACTCGTTGCACTACGTGGGATGAATTAAACTACGTTTAAACGGAGATTTTTTTTAGAAAGTGAATCCGTGGGTTAAACTAGAGTTTAAACTAGATTCACAGTTAAACATTTGGGGAAAGCGCCCCTCAGTCTAACAACCTACTATAAATGTAATATTGTTATACTATGCCAGCATATAATCAAAGTATTGAAATCAGTTTTAAAACATCAAATAAAATGATCAATTGAGCAAACTAAATTTAATCATATGGTTAGTTTTTTAATCAAAATACCCCTTTTACAGCAGACCTGCATCTCCAGCCAATTTCAATAAAACATATCATACATCAGCATTGTAAATAAACAATATTATCCTGCATTTTCAGGAGTTTTTTTGCCAAGTCACCTCCCCCAATGCTCATAATTTCTTTATTAAACTTTTAAATAATTATTTTTTTCTATATATATATAAATATATATATATATATGACAAAACGGTTGACTGACTGACTCACTGATCACAGTTTCTCAAAAACCATAGGGCTTCGGCCCATAACACTTGGCACAATAAATCGTTATGCGTATATCTAGATGCGTAATAAGAACGGATTTTAAAATTTATTCTCTCAAAGAATAAAATAGGGTATATTATAAAATTCAAATTGGCAGTCTTTTAGTTTTCAAAGCTTATTTTCTAAAACAATGTAGGGCTTTAGGCCGTGGAATGCATACTAATAAGGATTTGAAAATGTTTTCTCTGGAAAGGCTAAAATAGGGTAAATTAAAAATTTTATGTGGCGGCCTTTTCAGTTTTTAAAGCTACGATTACAAAATATCAATAGATGGTCTCAAGAAGTTTTTACATCAGAGGCCAAAAATATAAATTCCTTGTACTAAATTAATGAATGTACAAAACTATTACGGTTATCTTACATTATATATTTGTCAAATACTACATACATAGGCTATTCGCGTTTTACTGATCAATCGAAGAATTCGAACTAGAATCTTAGAACTCTGCATGGACATATCATTCCGTTATTTTTATAGAATCGAGGTTTTCCTGAATTAAAAAAATTAGGAGTGTCTGCATGCGGCCTAGAGCGATTTGGGCTAAATACAAACAAATATCCTATTTCTACCGTAAAAATTCACCTCAAGCTGCTAAACGAGTAATCTAATCTCAAATTGAAAAACATTTTGGGGAATTAGGTTTCCTCATCTTTTGACCTACACATTAATTTTATATTTTTTCTTGTCGATCTTGGTAGGCTATATTAATAAACATACTAAATTCAAAAGTTAGTTCTATAGAGTCCCTTTGCGGAATTTAAATTTGCGGTATTTACATCAGTAACATATCATATGCCTTTTATTCCTTTATGTCAAATTGGCCGAACGGCGAATTTAGCGAATAGCGCGGTGCAATAAAAGTATCTGAGTTCAAAACCCTGAAGTGGATACTTTTGTGTTCAAAGTATTAGAAACCCAATTTTATAGGTGTAATTATAGATTAACTAGGAAATTTCAGTATACTTAAGGCTAAAATGAAAAATTAGAATGTGTTTGCACATTTTAGCCAATTCATATTTTTTAGGGTAAAAGGAAAATTCATCGAGGATACGTTTCATCTTCCCATGTCAATCTGCGATCGAGACCTTAAGTTTGCAATTTAGCGCTTAAAAACGTATAGTTCAGATAAATTATCAGTCTATTTGGAAATTTTTAAAAGTTTCACATTGCAAATAACGCATATCCTTTCAGGGGCGAAGCCGCGGGTATAACTACTAGTCTTAGTATATATTTTCATGATCAATTAATTCTTATTCAAAATGAAGACGAATAAATATTCACTTGACAATTTAAATGTAATCATATGTTCAGAATTATACTTAAAAATCCCTACATTTGGGTTATATTCATTGATTTTGGGTAATTATTATGCAGCTTTTTGGGAGTTTTCCCTTAAATTAGGGTAATTATACTTTTTGGGAGGCAAAAAAAATATAATATTGGCCAACGTACTGTGTTTAGTACATCCAATATCTAAGGAATCGATCGAAGAATAATAATTAAAAACGCTAAATTGTTTATTTTTTAAGCTAAGTCCAATTTCGACAGTAAAATTAACAAGAAATTATCAAGTAAGTGATCAATCTTAAAAATCAATTATATCCTCTTAAAAAACCCCTTATAGTAAACCGATCTTGCTGGTTTTCAAACTCGAAGTAATAAATGTCACATGAATATGCCAAATTTCATCGCGATCTAGCTGCAGAATCTAGCTGAATTGTTTTAACATGCTCACTGCAACGTCTAGGGATATTTAAATTATGTTAGCCCTCTAAAATAATTACGTTTTATCTACACTACAGTCACTTTACTTTTGCTGTTTAATTTCACCTCGTAAAAGTCAGTTTATGACTACCTTTTGAAATCTACAAGTACTAAAATAAACATTTTATTTTACCACATTCATAAATCCCCCATAACGCTTATCAGTATCTTATAACAGAGCGATAATCTAACACAATTAATGCCATTTTTTCGCCTTAAAGTAATTTAACGAATATAATTTTCACATCAGTCTTATCCACAGTTTTTTTTTCTGAAACAAGAAGCAACACATCTAAGTTGTAGGTCTGTAACACATTTGTTGACTATTCATTTCCTATTTTATGACATCAATATGTTTTTCATAGAACCTTTTTTACATCATAATATGACAATGGTTTTAGTTTTACACACGCACACATACAATAAATCACCTTAACTAGTTGTTAATTATTACATATAACCCTTTTATTTCTTACTGCATTAGTATAGAGTGTACGTAATACGGCGGGCGGCAGAAACTGTAAACATAAAATTTCCTGCTACAACTCGGCTGAAATAACTGAAATGTCAAAGCTTTGTTTACATATCTTAGGGTCTTTTACGTGTATTGTGTTTACATTACCATATGATGATATACAGGGTGTTTTTTAACGCAACCCAAAACTTCATTTTATCGGTGAGCGAATATTTACACCCAATATCCCCGGATTTGACCCCACTATATTATTTTCTCTGAAGATACATAAAAACTAAGCCTAAGAAAACAATTCACAGGATATTGAGCACCTCAAAACAATCAAAACAAATTTAATGTAAAAAATTCAAACAGATACCTAGAAATTCGTGTTTGGGAACTAAACAATAATTGTATATTCAAAACCACAAGAAGTAAAATCAATGGTAGTTATAAGAATTTAGTAGGTAGGCCTAATTAAGATTAATTTCTTAAACAGCTGCTGATAACGTGTAATATAGATTAGATAGGATACGTGTAATGGAGAAAATAAATATTAATTTTAATTTTATGAAACTGCGTAAGACATGGGTTGTTTTGTTTGTGAAAGTGGAATTACGTCAAGGTCACGTTGGATATTCTGGGCCAATAAGCGGCTCAGCGATAACCGGGCCTATCTCCGCCAGCCAGGCCGCCACGACCCTTTTGTAGGTACTAAGCGGAACCTGCAGGCTCCGTATTTCTAGAGGTATTTTCCGTAACAAAAAATTTGCTATGTAAAAAGAATTAGGCAGGTTAATAGATTTAACTACTCGAGGAACCTGCAGGCCCCCGCCCACCGCGCTTTAGATATAGCATAAGTATATTGTCTGCGAAATTTTGATCATTGAACTCTAACTATTGAAAATAAACTCAAATTAAAATTAATTCATCACCTGAAAATTTAATCATATGTTCAGAATTATATTTTTGAAACATCTCTTAAATCAGGGTAACAATACGTTTTGAAAGGAAAAATTAAAAATAATATCGGACAACGTACCGGGTTTAGCTCATCCAAAATCTCAGCAACGGGTTAACCTAAAATAATGATTCAAAATGATAAATTGTTTGTTTTTAAAGCTGAATCCAATTTTGACAATTTGTTTTTTAAGTAGTAAAAGGTGTTAAATCTTAAAAATAAATTTTATTTTGTCAGAAAAACCTTTTCAGAGTAAACCAATCCTGCTAGATTTTTAACTCGAAGTCATGAATGACGCTTTACACGTTTGTTCCAAATTTCATTAAGATTGGAGCTTTTTTACAAAAGTTATCGCGCCTACGGACAGGTATATATATATATATATATATATTTATAAAAATAAACGAATGGTGTTTTTAGGGTCCTCAAAATGAAAAAATAACATGGTCCCGGGCTTAAGTCTCATCGTGCCGCCTACGGTAATGGTTACTTCCCTATAGGGGAAATTCGCTAAAACAACCTTGTATTTGATTAACTACCCAAACAAATAATCTTCTATTATACTAATTCCTTGAGTAATTTCTTGTGTGCAGCAGGTGGTAGTGGTGATGATGCTGATGCTGATACTGATGCTGATATTGATGCTGATGCTGATGCTGATGCTGATGCTGATAAGGCTGTTGCAGTCATTTTACCAGCATCATTACCAGGTAGAGGCCTGCAACAACGTCACCAGCACCAGCGACAGCCCTCGCCGGCCTCTGTCGGCCCGGAGAGCTTCCTAGGCCCGACGTGAAGTATGATGATGATACTGATGCTGCTGCTGCAGATGCTGCTGCTGCTGATGCTGATGCTAATACTGATGGTAATGCTGATGCTGCTAAGGCTGCTGCAGGTATTCTACCAGCATCATTACCAGGTAGAGGCCTGCAACAACGTCACCAGCACCAGCGACAGCCCTCACCGGCCTCTGTCGGCCCGGAGAGCTTCCTAGGCCCGACGTGAAGTATGATGATGATGCTGATGCTGCTGCTGCTGCAGATGCTGCTGCTGCTGATGCTGATGCTGATGCTTATGCTGATGCTGATGCTTATGCTGATGCTGATAAGGCTGTTGCAGTCATTTACCAGCATCATTACCAGGTAAAGGCCTGCAACAACATCACCAGCACCAGCGACAGCCCTCGCCGGCCTCTGTCGGCCCGGAGAGCTTCCTAGGCCCGACGTGAAGTATGATGATGATGCTGATGCTGATACTGATGCTGATGTTGATGCTGATGTTGATACTGATGCTGATGCTGATGCTTATGCTGATGCTGATAAGGCTGTTGCAGTCATTTACCAGCATCATTACCAGGTAAAGGCCTGCAACAACATCACCAGCACCAGCGACAGCCCTCGCCGGCCTCTGACGGCCCGGAGAGCTTCCTAGGCCCGACGTGAAGTATGATGATGATGCTGATGCTGATACTGATGCTGATGTTGATGCTGATGTTGATACTGATGCTGATGTTGATGCTGATGTTGATACTGATGCTGATGCTGATGCTTATGCTGATGCTGATAAGGCTGTTGCAGTCATTTTACCAGCATCATTACCAGGTAGAGGCCTGCAACAACGTCACCAGCACCAGCGACAGCCCTCGCCGGCCTCTGTCGGCCTGGAGAGCTTCCTAGGCCCGACGTGAAGTTCTCTGGGCGAAATAGTAGGGGCCTCCGCTGTTGATCTCTCCATAGTCCCTCCACTGTGTTTGTTGCCTTCTCAGGTCGTCATATTGTTGGCCGAAGAGGTCACAGACGATGATGGTACAACGGTTTGTATGCTGGGAGTATAGTAGTTACTGAGCACCAGGCAAATTGCTTGATAACGATCTCTTGTACTGGTTGTTAAAAATACGCCTCGCGGCAAACTGCGCACATAAACATCACGGCACACGCGCACATAAACATCACGGCACACGCGCACCAGGTGAGAGCAAACCGGCGAACTGTGCCTGGCTGTAGGTCGTCGATATAAACATCACGGCACACGCGCACCGGGTGAGAGCAAACCGGCGAACTGTACCTGGCTGTAGGTCGTCGATATAAACATCACGGCACACGCGCACCAGGTGAGAGCAAACCGGAGAACTGTGCCTGGCTGTAGGTCGTCGATATAAACATCACGGCACACGCGCACCAGGTGAGAGCAAACCGGCGAACTGTGCCTGGCTGTAGGTCGTCGATATAAACATCACGGCACACGCGCACCAGGTGAGAGCAAACCGGCAAACTGTGCCTGGCTGTAGGTCGTCGATATAAACATCACGGCACACGCGCACCAGGTGAGAGCAAACCGGAGAACTGTGCCTGGCTGTAGGTCGTCGATATAAACATCACGGCACACGCGCACCAGGTGAGAGCAAACCGGAGAACTGTGCCTGGCTGTAGGTCGTCGATATAAACATCACGGCACACGCGCACCAGGTGAGAGCAAACCGGAGAACTGTGCCTGGCTGTAGGTCGTCGATATAAACATCACGGCACACGCGCACCAGGTGAGAGCAAACCGGAGAACTGTGCCTGGCTGTAGGTCGTCGATATAAACATCACGGCACACGCGCACCAGGTGAGAGCAAACCGGCGAACTGTGCCTGGCTGTAGTTCGTCGATATAAACATCACGGCACACGCGCACCGGGTGAGAGCAAACCGGAGAACTGTGCCTGGCTGTAGTTCGTCGATATAAACATCACGGCACACGCGCACCAGGTGAGAGCAAACCGGAGAACTGTGCCTGGCTGTAGTTCGTCGATATAAACATCACGGCACACGCGCACCAGGTGAGAGCAAACCGGCGAACTGTGTCTGGCTGTAGGTCGTCGATATAAACATCACGGCACACGCGCACCGGGTGAGAGCAAACCGGAGAACTGTGCCTGGCTGTAGGTCGTCGATATAAACATCACGGCACACGCGCACTAGGTGAGAGCAAACCGGAGAACTGTGTCTGGCTGTAGGTCGTCGATATAAACATCACGGCACACGCGCACCAGGTGAGAGCAAACCGGAGAACTGTGCCTGGCTGTAGGTCGTCGATATAAACATCACGGCACACGCGCACCAGGTGAGAGCAAACCGGAGAACTGTGCCTGGCTGTAGGTCGTCGATATAAACATCACGGCACACGCGCACCAGGTGAGAGCAAACCGGAGAACTGTGCCTGGCTGTAGTTCGTCGATATAAACATCACGGCACACGCGCACCAGGTGAGAGCAAACCAGCGAACTGTGTCTGGCTGTAGGTCGTCGATATAAACATCACGGCACACGCGCACCGGGTGAGAGCAAACCGGAGAACTGTGCCTGGCTGTAGGTCGTCGATATAAACATCACGGCACACGCGCACTAGGTGAGAGCAAACCGGAGAACTGTGTCTGGCTGTAGGTCGTCGATATAAACATCACGGCACACGCGCACCAGGTGAGAGCAAACCGGAGAACTGTGCCTGGCTGTAGGTCGTCGATATAAACATCACGGCACACGCGCACCAGGTGAGAGCAAACCGGAGAACTGTGCCTGGCTGTAGGTCGTCGATATAAACATCACGGCACACGCGCACCAGGTGAGAGCAAACCGGAGAACTGTGCCTGGCTGTAGGTCGTCGATATAAACATCACGGCACACGCGCACCAGGTGAGAGCAAACCGGAGAACTGTGCCTGGCTGTAGGTCGTCGATATAAACATCACGGCACACGCGCACCAGGTGAGAGCAAACCGGAGAACTGTGCCTGGCTGTAGTTCGTCGATATAAACATCACGGCACACGCGCACCAGGTGAGAGCAAACCGGCGAACTGTGTCTGGCTGTAGGTCGTCGATATAAACATCACGGCACACGCGCACCAGGTGAGAGCAAACCGGAGAACTGTGCCTGGCTGTAGTTCGTCGATATAAACATCACGGCACACGCGCACCAGGTGAGAGCAAACCGGAGAACTGTGCCTGGCTGTAGTTCGTCGATATAAACATCACGGCACACGCGCACCAGGTGAGAGCAAACCGGAGAACTGTGCCTGGCTGTAGGTCGTCACTATAAAGCCGAGCGCACTACAGGAATATATGCGAAATATACCATTATTTTACTTTTAACATATTTTGCATTATGGGATTATTCTATTATTTTTCATCTACAGGCCCATGTGCAAAATATACTTTTATTTTACTTTTAATCTATTTTGTATTATGGGGTTAATGTTTGGAATAATGCTTTATCAAATGTCATCCAAACATCAACTGAATGATAAGTATAATGCATTTGAACTTTGAGCTATGTGATAATGGACTATAATGGGTCTATCCTCACCCACAAGCTTTGGCCTTTCGGGGTGTTACTTCGATATGCTGTAATACCATGGTAATGCTCTTTGGTACGATAAAATTGGGATTGATATATATTAAAAGATTATAGTTTGAGTACTTATTTATTTATCAGACGGGCAGCAAATTTGACCAAAGTGGGATTACAAAAGTACTTCGGGCGGGTTGTACAACGAGAGTAGCACAAGATGCATTTGTTAAAAATATAGTGGGTGACCGTAATTAATTTTGTACACTTTATTCTTTTAGTAGATTGGATTTCGTACCTTTCCGAAATTTTCCATTGGCTTCCCATTCATAGTTTCAAAAACTGAAATGGCCACCGTTTTTAATTTTATAATGCACTCTAATTTAGCCGTCTGAAAGAAAATATTTAAAAAAAACCTTTATTTTCTTCCATCCAGAGCATATAAAGAATATTTATACCAAGTTTCATGGCCCAAAGTCTTGTAGTTTTTGAGAAGGTAAGCTTTGGAAGCTAAAAATGGGCACCGATTTGAATTTTATATTATACCACATTTAAGCTTTATGAAAGAAGATATTGCAAAACCCTTTCGTAGTACGGATCTAGAGCCTGTCGAGAATATTTGTGCCAAGTTTCATGGCTCTAAGCCTTATAGTTTTTGAGAAATTGCGATCAGTTAGTCAGTCAGTCAGTCAGTCAGTCAGTCTGTCAGTAAGTCAGTCAGTCAATGGGTTTTGGCTTTTTTGTACATAAATAAATAAAACTCTGTATTTAAAAGTAACTACAGGAATGTTACTTCTTTTGTTTTATAAAACTTTTAGATAGAATTCATAGATTGATTAGGGTTTAGAATTTGGCATTTTTTTACTATTAGTTATTATATTACATTACTACAATTATTATGTGAGTTGTTACTGTCGATATAAACAATCACTGATTTTCATATTAAATCGGGGTTTCCATGGTAAGTCGGCTGGTCCGCCCTCAAACGCACACAAGTAAGCCCAGTTGACCATCCAACGTTAACCAAGCAAAGGACAACACAATGCAGAAACTAGCTGAATGTTTTTAACATGCTCACAGCAATTATATCAGCCCTCTAAAATAATTACGTTTTATCTACACTTATAACATCCTGCGAGCTGTCAAACTCTCACAATTTTGATTTTAAAAAATCGCTTACAGAATTAGTAATATAGATATATACTAGAGGCTTGAAGGGGCTAATAACCGCTAAGCATAATCCTTCTTTACTACAGTACAAAATACCTTCTTAGAAAATAGGCTTTTGGATCCACAAAATTATGATTATATTTAGCATTTGGTTTTAAGTAAACAAAGCCTTTTATTACCTTTCATTTGAGCCCTCTCCCATCATCCTGAGGCTGTCAAACTCTCGCAATTTTGATTTTAAAAAATCGCTTACAGAATTAATAATATATAGATAGATTAGCCCTCTAAAATAATTACGTTTTTTTTGCTCTTTCAATTCATTTCTTATAAGTCAGTATATGACTTTTTGATATCTACAAGTACTAAATAAACATTTTATTTTACCACCTTCATACATACACCACAACGCATAACTGTATCATATAATAGAGTGATAATCTAACTCAATTAAGGTAATTACTTCGCCAGAAATTAATTTAACAAATATAATTTTCACATCGGTCCTATATCTACATTTTCTCTCAGAAACATAAAGCTACTCATCTAAGTTGTATGTCTGCAATACATTAGTTGACTATTCATTTCCTATTTTATGGCAACAATAATATTTGTCATAGCACCTTTTTAACTAATAAAATTATCATGGTTTTATTTTTACACACGCATTCATACAATAAATCACCTTTAATAGTAGTTAATTATAACATATAACCATTGTGGTGGTGGTGGTAGTGGTGGTAGTGGTAGTGGTGGTGGTGGTGGTGGTGGTAGTGGTAGAGGTGGTGGTGGTGGTGGTGGTGGTGGTGATGATGGTGTTGGTAGTGGTGGTGGAGGTTGTGTTGGTGGTGGTGCTGGTGGTGCTGGTGGTGATGGTGGTGGTGGTGGTGTTGGTGGTGGTGGTGATCGTGGTGGTAGTGATGGTGGTGATGGTGATGGTGGTGGTGGTGGTGGTGGTGGTGGTGGTGGTGGTGGTGGTGGTGGTGGTGGTGTTGGTGTTGGCGGAGGTGGTGGTGGTGGTGGCGGCGGCGGTGTTGGTGGTGGTGGTGGTGGATATGGTGGTGGTGGTGGTGGTGGTGGTGGTGGATGTGGTAGTGCTGTTGTTTATGCTTATGCTGTTGCTGCTGCTGATGCTGCTGATACTGATGATGATGATGCTGATGTTGATGCTGCTGCTGCTGATGCTGCTGCTGCAGATGCTGCTGCTGCTGCTGATGCTTCTGCTGCTGATGCTTCTGCTGCTGATGCTGATGATGTTGCTGATGCTGCTGCTGCTGCTGATGCTGATGCTGATGCTGATGCTTATGCTGATGCTGATAAGACTGCTGCAGGTATCTACCAGCATCATTACCAGGTAAAGGCCTGCAACGTCGTTACCAGCACCTGCGACAGCCCTCACCGGCCTCTGTCGGCCTGAAGAGCTTCTTAGGCCCGACATGAAGTTTTCTTCACGTAACTGCTATACTCCTAGCATACAAACCGTCAAAATACTTGATAACGGTCTCTTGTACTGGTTGTTACAAAATACGCCTAGCGGCAAACTGCGCACATAAACATCACGGCACACGCGCACCAGGTGAGAGCAAACCGGAGAACTGTGCCTGGCTGTAGGTCGTCACTATAAAGCCGAGCGCTCCTTTCACTCGAGAGGGGGACCCAGGCAACTTCCACTGGGCCTTGGCCACATTGATACAAACACACGTGTGGGAAAGAGAGAGGAAATATGTAGGGCGTGGTCGTTTCGCGTTTACGTTACACTGGTGCAAGTGAGACGGCAATAGGTCAAGTTACGAGGACAGCCAATCTCTCGGTTGTGGTTGTTTAAAGCTTTTTGTTGGA
Source organism: Flexamia atlantica (assembly GCA_035578135.1). Classification (NCBI taxonomy): domain Eukaryota; kingdom Metazoa; phylum Arthropoda; class Insecta; order Hemiptera; family Cicadellidae; genus Flexamia; species Flexamia atlantica. The sequence goes on along the minus strand of JAQJVK010000025.1, from coordinate 1,710,190 downwards.
AAGAGATAGGTATTTTCGAAAGGGCAAAGCGACACATTTTGCCGAGGTCGACTACGGTATAAATACTTGGTAGGATTTCGACTGACTACACTTGGACGTGCGCCCTCGTAGCTTCAACTCGTTCTCGCTCTCCCGCTCCCTTGCAACTAAAAGTTTGTAAGTTTAACACTTTTATTCAATTTAGTAATATATAATTTTGTCAGGCTTATCAGGCTAATGGTGGGTCTATACAGGGGGTGACACTACTCTCTATACAGGGGGTGACACTACTCTCTATACAGGGGGTGACACTACTCTCTATACAGGGGGTGACACTACTCTCTATACAGGGGGTGACACTACTCTCTATACAGGGGGTGACACTACTCTCTATACAGGGGGTGACACTACTCTCTATACAGGGGGTGACACTACTCTCTATACAGGGGGTGACACTACTCTCTACAATGTACAACAGTATTTGAAACACTACTTATGTTTTGTAACTTTTTTTTGAATGGCAGGCCTTCTATATGCATGCCATTACTACTGTTTCTACTCTAACTATTTCTGACTGCTTTTGTAAAATGCTTATCTTATATTATTTTTGTGGGTTTTCAAAACCCACAAAACCTAACCTATACACCTGCTGTCGCCCTAACCACCGTATGACCGTTTTTAAACAATACTCTTTACGCTAAATCAGGGTTACGAGAATTTGCGAGCGAGAATGAAATAATAATAATAATAATAATAATATCTTTATTTTCTCAATACATAATACATCAATGATCACAAAAATATAAAGACACATTGAAATACAGTAAACATTAACAAAAATACAAAATAAATTAACCTTATCTCTTATCCCAGGTTGACCTTCCTCTGAATAATTAATTTGAAAAAAAAACCTCAATGATGTCACATTTACTTATTTGAATACTATGTGTCTATTTTACTAATGTACTGAGAAAATTACCTCCAAGGCAAAGCCTGATCGGAGGTTTATACACTTTCTTAAGTTATTTTCAGCAGTAAAGACAGTTTTATTTAAAATTTGTCTTTTAACAAAATCCAAACTCATGAGCTTTATAGTAGCTTTTGAAAAACAAGAATAATGATAAAACACATGTGAAAAATTCAAAGAGCCTAATCCAATTGCTAGTCAAATTACAATTCACTAAAAAAATACAGCACTTAACTAGAAAATTAGATATCTTAATAACAAATACCCTACCTACAAAGTTAACAACACTAATGCAACATGATTCTAGTTAATACTGATCTAAAAAGAATACCCAAGATGACAGAAGTAGTAAAGGACATTCAAATTAAATTAGTGTATCTAAATTGGTATATTGAAAAATGTACCCTCAATATCATTAATACTAAAGAGCCATTCCCTTAACCTTTTCAAAAATACTCTGAAATTGCTTTCTTCTTTTGTGCTATGGGGAAGCTTATTAAATATTTTTGGAGCTATGAAATTTTCGGTCAGTGTAAAAAATGTACTATTTGGTTTTGGAACATAACAAACCTCAAACTTTCTCAGTTTTCCCTTATACACATTATCCTGTCTACAACTATTAGACCTTAAGTAAAATAATTAAAATAATTTAAAAACCTTATAAACATACATGTATCTTAGTGGTAGGATATTTAACTGTTTAAATAAAGGCCATGAAGGTTCATCAACATTTTTCTTAAAAATCAATCGAATAAATTGTTTTTGCATAGTTATTATAGGTTTAAGGTTGGTCAAGTATGTACTCACCCAACATAAAAATGAAAGCGGAAATGAACAGTTTTGCGTATAGTTGACAGGTGTGGCAATGTGATTATTTCGATGCAGTGGCAGTAAAACACTATTTTCCGGCCTAGTACCGAAATATACTATTACACGACTGCCTGTAATTAAATTTAAACACTGTCCGAAGACGATGGATGTACTTTTTGAGAAAGAAAGCTTTGAAAGCTAAAAATGGGCGCCATTTTGAATTTCCTATTATACCATGTTGAAGTCTTATGAAAGAAAATATTGGAAAACTCTTTCTTAGTACGGATCTAGAGCCTGTAAAGAATATTTGTGCCAAGTTTCATGGCTCTAAACTTTTTTTTTTTTTTGAAAAACTGCGATTAGTCATTCAGTCAGCCAGTCTGTCAGTCAATAAGTCAGTCAGTCCATGGGTTTTGGCTTTTTTATATATAGATAAATAAAACTCTGTATTTTAAAAGTAACTACAGGAATGTTACTTCTTTGGTTTTATAGACTTTTAGATAGAATTTATGCATTGATTGGGGTTTCCAATTTGGCATTTTTTATTTACTTTTAGTTATTATATAACATTACTACAATTATTATGTGAGTTGTTAATGTCGATATAAACAATCACTATTTTTCATATTAAGTCGGCGTTTGCCATGTTAAGTCGGCTGGTCCGCCCTCAAACGCACACAAGTAAGCCCAGTTGACCATCCAACGTTGACCATGCAAAGGACAACACAATGCAGAAACTAGCTGAATTGTTTTAACATGCCCACTGCAACGTCTAGACTTTATATTTAAATTATATTAACCCTCTAAAATAATTACGTTTTATCTACACTTCAGTCAATTTACTTTTGCTCTTTGAATTCATTTCTTATAAGTCAGCATATGACTTTTTGATATCTAAAAGTACTAAAAAAAACATTTTATTTTGCCACCTTCATACATACCCCACAACGCATATCTGTATCGTATAGTAGAGTGATAATCTAACACAATTAAGGTAATTTCTTCGCCTTAAAGTAATTTAACAAATATAATAATTTTCACATCAGTCTTATCTACATTTTTTTCTCAGAAACATAAAGCAACTCATCTAAGTTGTAGGTCTGTAACACATTAATTGACTATTTATTTCCTATTTTATGGCAACAATAATATTTTTCATAGCACCTTTTAGCGAATTTCCCCTATAGGGAAGAAGGTATTACCGTAGGTCTCATGGTAAGACTAAGGCCGAGACTATGATAACTTTATTATATATTTGCCTGTTAGCACGATAGCGGACGTAAAAATGGCCCAATCTTAATGAAAATTGGTACATACGTGTAAATTGGTAATCACTCGGAAGAGTTCGTGAACCAGCCCGATCGGACCACCGGAAGGGGGGGAAAGGGGGATAAACCCCCAAAAATGGGTTTTTGAGTTTTTTACATAGAAAAATCAAATTTATCGAAGGTTTGTTTGCACCATTGAATTCAGCTCAAAAAAAAAAACAATTAAGTATTTTGAATCACTGCTCTATGTCCATTGGTTACCGTGATATTGAAAGTGGTAAACACAGTACGTTGGCCCAGTGTTAACCTTATGGGTAATAAGTAAAATTCTATATATCGGTTATTTCTCAACATATCTTGATACAATTTGGTAAGTAGCTTCTTCTAGTTCAGATCTACGAAATATTGAATTAAAACCACCCAGTTTAAATATACCTGCAGCAGTAAACCTGCATACTCATTCCGCATGTTATTCTTATGAAGCTTACCAAAACATATCAAATCTCGCTATGTTGGATTGAAATATGTTGTTTATTTGCATTTGAAGTTTGCAAACAGCTGTTGTGATTACTTTATTGTTAACATTTTCTTTGTTAATTTCGTTGGTATCATGGCAACTCTTAAGGTCAATGTCAAAATTCTAAAACATTCAAATTAATTTTTTTACGTTATTATATTTTCTCTGGCATAGTAATCCGCATAGACTGGCACGTTTTTCAGTCAATTACATTTCTCAGTCAGTAAATTTCTCGTTTCCAGACTTTGAAGGAATCTTCGAAACCGTTTTTGAGATAATTTGAGCAAGCCCGCAAGCAAGATAACATTGCTCATATAAGAGTGTAAGATATACTTTTTCTTTGCTGTGTGTGAGCTGAGTTATGACAAGCCACCTACAAATCTAACATTAGCTGGAAATCCAGAAAAGCGCGGCAAATTTCGACAACTAGACCATCTGAAACACCTGGACAGCAAGACCATCGTCTGTTTCAGTGTGTCAACCTCAAGGGCTGCCGAAACTCCATCAGAGGGAGGTGCACGAGTTGGAGACCTGCGAGTGCGGGCTTCTCCGTCAAGCGCTTCCGATACTCAATCAATCAATCAATGATCAATGATTCAAAAATCTAGCGCTTTCAAATTTCTACGCAGACATGCAAATATGTTGAGATTCAATAGATTTCCGGCGCAAACAGCTGATTTAGTGGCAGGAATAATCACATAAGAATAACATCGACATCAATCAGCTGTAAGAATGTCAACGAATTAAGCGTATAAGAATGTTGTAACAATCAGCAGATCGCTGGTGCATGAATGGTTGTAGCTACTCGTATACAGGCACTATTCTCAATTCCACATTCACCTTTCAGTACAGGCCATATGGGACAAAACTATTGTATTCTTGGATTTTCTAAACGAGTCCATGCGCAGAAAATTTCCGCGCATGTAGGGGAGGTAAAACCCCTCCCGTCATTCATCTTTCCCCTTCAAACTACGGAACGGATTAGAGGAACTATTTCTTTTTCGAATGCAACTGCTACTTAGAAACATGTTTTTAATGTTAACTGTTCTTTTACCGGTCGCAGTTGCAACAGTTTCTTTTCACTATTATTTAAAAGACAGCTGTGAAGAATTTTTTGGGTTTCTTATTTAGATTAGATCAGAGGATGAAAAGAAAATTACACATGAAAGTTTTTTGTCGTGCATACTATATGAAATAGCGCATTTTAAGGGCATATTTTTTCATGTTAACCACTTTTTTAACGTTTATCTTGACAATCATAGAATTTGCGTGATACATTTTTCCACCTCCGTAGTGGTGAAGAACAAAAATGTAAAGATTACTCACAACTGAACTTGGCACTGCGTGTTTACCAGGCGCCTAGGAAACATTCGCAATGAACATGTTAAAATTTAACTTTAGGTGTCTGCCTGGTGTAGGCGTATTAGTTCATGAACAAATTAGGTAAAGCGAATATGAACCAATTATAAGATTCTTATACGAAAATATCGGAAATTAAGATGTACTAAAACACACATAGTTATGATTACATATGTAGAGCTTATTTGGTTTTTAAACACCGATTAATACTTTTTGAAAAAGCCTCTTTTGATTGATTAAAAAACTTTTCAGCATGGATCGTTCCTAAGCGTTCTTTCAAGGCCTCAAACAGGCCTCAAACATACACCGAATGTTTGCAGGGAAAGTCAGGTTCACCCTGGTTTGACGATAGTGAACTCCCACCATTTTTGACGTTCACTCCTGCTCGTTATAGATCGCATTCACATTCGCCAGCACTCGATCTAGTAGGCCTAAAGCCCTAAACGAAATATAAACTAGAGCTTGCATCACGTATCAGAAAATCCCGCACCCTCTTGGATATCAACGTTAATTTATCCGCTTAACAGTGATGCCTTCTTTTATGTTTATTAGTTCGCGAGTTTGAATCGCTAAAATAGTGGCACTTAACGTTGGTCTGGTGTGACTGCACCCATTCTTACGCGTGAACGCTAGCAAACTACATCGAGCGTCTGAGAACATAAGGGTAGGCTACTGTTACTCTTGCCGAGTTCTAGGATCAAATACCATTAGCTTTAACCCTCTCCCATCAATATATACGATTTTCTAAACGCCTAGTTAACTTCATAATTAAAAATATAAACTAAACTAATAATAGGTTAATTAAATAAAAAAACCTAATATATATATAACATTATCCCTTAAAAATAAGCATTCACATATATAATGTGTAACTAATCCATTTTTTAACATTATTTGTATTCGGCCATAAATAATGCTGATAACCTTAATTTAAAAAGCTATCAACAGCTGTTTTATTTTGAAAACCATTTTATTCTTCTCCCGACGACATGAAAACAAACATTCGTTACTAATACAAGTATAAATGATAAATGAGTGAGGGATGGTTGTGGCGCGATCTTGTAGTCTTGTTTACTGACTAAGGCCGACATGTTCCTTAGACAGGACTGTAAATTAATAGCCCAACAGCCAATGGCAACTATGGGACCTAAATTTTAGCGTGGGATCTGAACCACAATTTTGCCTGGTTTACATGTTACGAACTGGTCTAATTATGAGGACGGTCCTATGAACGTAGTATTCAATAGTGCGGACGTTAATCCCCACTAGGGAACATCGCGTCCACAAGCCATCGCTCATAACTATCCACAATTCGTGACCTCCAAGTAGCCGGATTACAGAACGCACCACCGTCCCAGTCATTGGTTCTCATCAGTAATACATACACTTTTGTGTTTTATATAATTCTTAGTCTCCTAATTTTTAATAAATGTAATTTTGTTATAGTATATCAATGTCAACAAGCATGTAATCTATAAATTAAAAACACTCAAAACAAACAAAAAACTTAATCTCATGAAAAATTCAATTCAATCATATGGTCAGTTTTATAATTAAAACACCCATGTTGCAGCAGACCTGTATCTCCAGCCAAATTCAATAAAACATACTATCAATCCTCATCATCGTAAACATACCACATATTATGCTACATTTTAAGCAAGGTTATACCAAGACCTCCTCCCCTCCAAATGCTCATACTTTCTTTATTAAATTTAAAAATAATTTGTATCTTTCAAATCAAATCAAATAATTCTTTATTTCAAGAAATAATAACAAAGCAGCGTTATAATAACAAAATTAAAAAAAACCTCACACAGGTCAAAGACCTGTGCGTGTGGCGAGTTCAAGTCCATAGCTGCGTTAATATTATGCAAAGAAACTAAACAATAATTGTATATTCAAAACCACAAGAAGTAAAATCAATGGTAGTTATAAGAATTTAGTAGGTAGGCCTAATTAAGATTAATTTCTTAAACAGCTGCTGATAACGTGTAATATAGATTAGATAGGATACATGTAATGGAGAAAATAAATATTAATTTTAATTTTAATTTTATGAAACTGCGTGAGGAATGGGTTGTTTTGTTTGTGAAAGTGGAATTATGTCAAGGTCACGCAGGATATTCTGGGCCGATAAGCGACTCAGCGATAACCGGGCCTATCTCCGCTAGCCAGGCCACCACGACCCTTTTGTAGGTACTAAGCGGAACCTGCAGGCTCCGTATTTCTAGAGGTATTTTCCGTAACAAAAAATTTGCTATGTAAAAAGAATTAGGCAGGTTAATAGATTTAACTACTCGAGGAACCTACAGGCCCCCGCCCACCGCGCTTTAGATATAGCATAAGTATATTGTCTGCAAAATTTTGATCATTGAACTCTAACTATTGTAAATAAACTCAAATTAAAATATATTCATCACCTGAAAATTTAATCATATGTTCAGAATTACATTTTTGAAAATCTCTTAAATCAGGGTAGCTATACGTTTTGGAGGGAAAAATTAAAAATAATATTGGACAACGTACCGGATTGAGCTCATCCAAAATCTAAGCAACGGGTTAACGTAAAATAATAATTCAAAATGCTAAGTTGTTTGTTTTTTGAAGCTGAATCCAATTTTGACAATTATTTTTTTAATTAGTAAAAGGTTTTAAATCTTGAAAATAAATTTTATTTTGTCAGAAAAACCTTTTCAGAGTAAACCAATCCTGATAGATTTTGAACTCGAAGTCATGAATGACACTTTACACGTTTGTTCCAAATTTCATTAAGATTGGAGCTTTTTTACAAAAGTTATCGCGCCTACGGATAGGTATATATATATTTATAAAAATGAACGAACGTTGTTTTTAGGGTCCGCAAAATGAAAAAATAACATGGTCCCGGGCTTAAGTCTCAACGTGCCGCCTACGGTAATGGTTACTTCCCTATAGGGGAAATTCGCTAAAACACCTTGTATTTGATTAACTACAAAAAAAATAATCTTCTATTATACTAATTCCCTAAAGAATGTCTTCTGTACAGCAGGTGGTGGTGGTGGTGCTGCCGCTGGCGCTGTTGTCAACGATACGTCTGCAGGTCATTAACTGCACCAGCATCATCGACAACAGCAGCAGCAGCAGCAAAGAGCAGAGCCATCTCCGGGCTCTGTCGGCCTGGAGAGCTTCTTAGGCCCGACGTGAAGTTTTTTTGGTCGAAATAGTAGTGGCCTCCGTTGTTGATCTCTTCTCCATGGTCCCTCCACTGTGTTTGCTGTCTTCACAGGTCGTCACATTGTCGGTAGCCGATGAGGTCACAGAAGCTGATGGTACAATGGTTTGTATGCTGTGAGTATACTAGTTACTGAGTAGATAGACGCTGGGAGTAAAGTAGGATGTTGTAGATCTGTAATACATTTGTTGACTATTCATTTCCTATTTTCTGGCAACTATAATATTTTTCATAGCACCTTTTTTAAATCACAATATGACAATGGTTTTATTTTTACACACGCATGCGTACAATAAATCACCTTTACTAGTAGTTAATTATAAAATATAACCCTTTTAGGTCTTACTGCATTAGTATAGACCTAAACATATCATTTCCTGCTACACCTCGGCTGAAGTAACTGAATGATATTTCTAAGCTTTTTTTACATATCTTAGGGTATTTTACGTGCAAATTTGTGTTTGAATTACCAAATGATGATATGCAGGGTGTTTTTTTAACGTAACCCAAACAAAACTTCATTTGAGCCTACATATGCAATAGGGATCCAAACCACTGCATAGTCAAACTGAGAAAAACAAGGTTAAATTTTTTACTTCATTATTAATTCCTGTCTAATTTTAACGTTATAAATTTTCATTGTATGTATAAAAATGACTCTCCTCTGTTTATAAATGATAGGTTTAATGTCATAGTCCATATATTCCCTTTGTTATTAATTATTTTGTGGCTTGGGCAAAGACGTTTAGGGCAATGTATACATTGTTTAGAGAGTCCAAGCCACAGGTGTTGTGTTGTGTCATTTTTCGGGTGATTTTGCAAACAAGATCCAGTCAACTGAAACCAAAAAACAAGAAACAAGCTACAAATACAAAAAAAAGTTACAATCAAACTCAATAATCTTCTTATGTCATTCACTAGTTATTTGTAATTTACTCTTGTCCTTGTAATTGTAAGTAATAACTAAGTAATCTCTCATAGAACAAGCCATTGGATCCTTATTGCTAAATCTGAAAGTATCTTTACAGATATGTGGGTTGGTTCCAAGCAAGATTTTACTGCTTAAATAAGCTAATTTTGGTCATATCTTTTTTGCATAAAATAAATCAATGTTTCTTTTATTTGGAAGTTACAAAAACCCAACATTTTAATATTTGTGGCTTGGATCCCTATTGCATATGTAGGCTCATTTTATCAGTGAAGGATTATTTCCCCCAATATTTTTTTTGTAAGCCCCATAAGAATAATATGGGGAAAGAGTATGCAGGTTTGCTGCTACGGGTACATTAAAACCGGGTGGTTTTAATTCAATATTTAGTTAATCTGAACTAGAAGAAGCTATTTACCAAGTTTTATCAAGATACGTTAAGAAATAAGCGAGATATAGAATTTTACTTATTTCCCATAAGGTTAACATTGGGACAACGTACTGTGTCCCAACACACACCAACAAAAAATATCCACGGTAACCAATGTCTACGACGCAGTATCCACTCGGTAACCAATGGACATAAAGCAGTGATTCAAAATACTAAATTGTTTGTTTTTTGAGCTGAATTCGATGGTGGCAACAAAAAATGGATTATTGTTATTTTTCTATGTGAAAAACTCAAAAAACCCATTTTTGGGGGATTTACCCCCCTTTATCTCCTCTTCCGGAAGTCCGATCAGGCTGGTTTACGAACTCGTCCGAATAATTACTACTTTACACGTACATACCAAATTTCATGAAGATCGGACCATTTTTACGCGAGTTATCGTGCTTAAAGACAGACACACACACACACACACATATATATATATATATATATATATATATATATATATATATATATATATATATATATGAAAATGAATTAATAGTGTTTTTTTTCTTTTGGGGGCCCCAAAACAACCCCAAAAGTTATCATGGTCTCGGGCTTAGGTCTTACCATGAGAACTACGGTAACAGCTTCTTCCCTATAGGGGAAATTCGCTAACAGATTTAATGTAAGAAACTCAAAGAGACCTCTTCGAAACTCGACTTCTTTGAAGTCATTATCAAAACTAAGAACGTTAAAATATCATTCTTTTGAAATTCGTCTTGAGTTTAAAATCACATGAACACAACTGTACAAACACTTAGACATTAAAAACAGTTCGCCGGCCGGCACCCGTCATTGAACTCCGTGATGTCTAAGTGTTTGTACAGTTGTGTTCATGTGATTTTAAACTCAAGACCAAATTCAGAAGAATGATATTTTAACGTTCTTAGTTTTGATAATGACTTCGAAGAAGTCGGAACTATAGTCAACAGTAAATAGTTGTACTTATATGGAATTGTGACTTCAAGGTATGTAAACCTGTTTATTATTTATTTCTCATGCCTGTGTCAGCCACCTCGTGGCTCTGACAATCATATCTACGGTAGTATAAAATTACTCGCTTTTAACACTATCTTGGAGACAAGGAGCCCGGATACAGCCCACGAACCCGACGCCACGGCAAGCACGCGGGTAGGACCAAGTCCCCACTTTAAATAGTATAACGTGTATATATAATACCACTTTACATTGCCAGTAGAGTATCTCCTCCTACTTTGCATTGTTATTATGTTTTGAGTTGGCTAATCGCGATTTCAGGAGAATACCACGAGGCCCGGGGATCTGGTCCACGCCGTCCAGACTAATTAATTGAGGTAGTGGATTTGTCCCCCCAGAAAAAAACGCTACGTCATTTTGACGTCACAGGACGGCCGCGAACATTTAGGACGGATAAATTATTATGTATTTTAATAAACTGACATTTCACGGTTGGCCGAACAGCTGCATATAAATCCAATTAAACTTCTTAAGTCCGACCCCGGAATTGTACCCCCTGGATTCTCATCCCCCGGATTCGCACCCCCCGAATTTGTACCCCCCCCCCAACGCCAAATCCTCAAGTCCTACCCCAGATTTGTACCCCCAAGGTCCGAATCTTAAGTCCGACCCCGGTTTTGTACCCCCGTGGCCATATCCTTGAGTCTTACCCCGGATTTGTACCCCCCCCCCCCGATTTGTACCCCCTGTGCTCAAATCCAGTTTGACCGAGCATGGAAATATACCGGGTCAATATTCATTGTTGTTGTTGACTTTTTTAATTATTTCTCGTAAATCAACGTTTGTTCGTTAAATTATTGGCTAATGTTTATTTTGTGATCAGTGATTGAAATTTATCTTTGAATTTTACGATATTAAGCTAACATTATATAATTTGTAAGTAAGTAGATACTTTAAAAACTCAATTTAAACAACAGTCTTTCAAATTTCTAAATTATATGGGTGATTCCACTTTTAATTAACACTAGATAACACGTAGCTCGAAATCGAGCAAAAATCATATGGTAAAAGAATGAAGAATAATCAGCCTACTTATATACTTTTAAAGTTTTCATCAACAAAATTATAGCGTAACTACTGAAACTTTCAAAGTTAATTTTATCTACCGTAGGAGTTTCCGGTATAAACGTTAACGATTGGGAAAACCTTCATTTCCCCATGTCCTCTTTTTTCTGAAATGTATATTTCAACACAGGCAAAGATCTAACTCAGCTTACAGCAACATGTAGCTGACCGAGAGTAAACACTGGCACGTAATGACTTTCTTTGTTTAGAGATTGCCGCTGCACCTTATTGATAATTATCGCCAAAACAGAGATTGCAGGGAACGGCTGTCTTTATAGGTATAACCATTCCTTTGTGGCAAAAACGCGTAAATGAAGCACTATCTCTACCAGTCTTTTCACTCTTCAAATGCAACCCACCGCAATGAAAACATTTTTAGTTCATTTTGTCTGAGGCTGGAAGGAGTATCAAATGGTATATCGGGAGGGTGATGCCAGCGGTTGCGATCGTGTTCTTTCCGACTCCTCCGACCGGTCAATGTTTGTCTTCTTCTTATAGGTGGCATCATAAATGCAGCAAATCCAAAAATAGATTTTCCCAGATTAATATAACTTCAAAAAACACTATGAGATATCGTAAACTACATTGTAAAACTGGTTACTGCAATGTTAATTTAAGAGCTTTAAAAACTTCATAACATAACCTAAATTACATAATAAATCTTTAAAAAATATAAACTGTTGAAAACAAAGCCAAACCAGCTGTAAAAAGCTTGGCCATATGTTCAGTTTGTAAACAAAACTGAGCTTGCTCAAATGTCGATGAATAGCGCCACTGTTCCGAAACTTCAGCCCTTTACTGTACTTTAGTGACGCCCTTTTTTAAAATTCTGAGACTTGTTGACAAATATACATAAAATTCCCTTTAATTTGATACCTCAAACGTTAAAATCGGTCCAGCTGTTATTGCGGTTGGACTATGAAAAGAAAACCGCTTGCGTATTAAAATATAGATTAAATCAAAATATACAAAATATCCTAACCTATAAAAGCTCTAAAGTGTAAAACAACATTGAAAAAAATAATGTCCATTATACAAACACGATCTCAAAAAGCCAAGACCTCTCAAAAAGAATTGCATGATAAGCCTTTAATTACAGCAACATCAATGAATGACCAAAAAATATTTGCCCTAGAAATAAAAATAAAAGCACTTGAACTTGAAAAACAAATCATGACGGATGAGTTAGTAAATTCTACAAAACTAAACAATGATTTGCTGAGCTGTTCAGCAAAATATAATGAAGACATCTCAAACTTGAAAAATAACATGAATATCAAGGACTACTGGTTAGATGATATAAATATACAAAAATACTTTGATTGTATTGAAGATGAAATGACACCAAAGAAAGATATCATTCTATTTGGCCCAGTATTAACTTATAAGTTGAAATATGGGAACAGTACAGATAATACTAGGACCCTGAATTCCTTAAATTTTCATGAGGCAAAATATATATTTTTTTGCATAAGCAACTGCTCTATAAACCAAAAACATGATAGCATAAATGGAAGTCACTGGAGTTTGTTACTGTACGTAAGAGAGATTAACAGTTTCTATCGTTTTGATAGCATTGCTGGAATGAACCATCAAGATGCAAAATTAATAGCTAAAAAGATTAAAGATAATGCAAGTTTCTCAGAAGCCAAAGCTCTTCAACAGAAATCAAACTTTGAATGCGGTCTGCATGTCTTAGTTAACGCAAAAACTATCATAAATGGACTTTTATTGAATCAAAATTTATACAACTTGAAGATATTCTAAACTTTATAAAAAATCCATACATAATTAAAGACACCAACGCATCAAATCAATGTATATTGATTAGTAACAAAGACCTAGAAACCCCTCACAGATTAAATAAAAAGAATAATTTTATTTCAATAAAACAATCCCAAACGTAAGCCATTCAAATTTCGTCCTAACTCAATCGGGGGTACAAATCCGGGGTGGTACTTGAAGATTTGGTGACGGGGATACAAATCCGGGGTGTACAAATCCAGGGTAGTACTTGAAGATTTGGCGACGGGGGTACAGATCCAGGGGGTACAATTCCGGGGTCGGACTTAAGATTCTGACCATGGGGTACGAATTCAGGGGGTACAAATCCGGGGTAGGACTTGAGGTTTTGGCGACGGTGGGTACAAATCAGGGGGGTACAAATCCGGGGTCAGACTTAAGGGAAATAATTTAATTGCAAACCATTTAGGTGTATTTAGGTATTGGGGGGGTACATTTCCAGTCGCGGTCTGTTTCTCGAGCGATTTAGGCCCCGCCTCCTTTGACGTCAAAATGACGTAGCATTTTTTGTGGGGTACAAATCCGGGGGGTACGATCCGCTACCCCCACGCCGTCTAGGCGGATTGGGGTAGCGGATTTGTACCCCCCGGATTTGTACCCCCACAAAAAACGCTAGGCCATTTTGACCTCACAGGAGGCGGGGCCTAAATCGCTCGAGAAACAGCCCGCGACTGGAAATGTACCCCCCAATAAATTATTAAATCATCAACAACTAATTGGTTTGAAATTAAATTATTTTCCTTTAGTACTTATTTTCCTTTAGTATTTTCCGGATTTGTACCCCCTGGATTTGAACCCCCCATTGCAAATCCTCAAGTCCTACCCCGGATTTGTACCCCCGTCGCCAAATTCTTACGTCCGGCCCCGGAATCGTACCCCCCGGATTTGTACCTCCCATGGTCAAATTCTTAAGCCCGACCCCGGAATTGTACCCTCCGGATTTGTACCCCCCGTATTTGTACCCCCTGTACTCAAATCCATTCTGACTGACCATGGAACTATGCCCTACAGTCAGTCCTTTATTGGTTTAGTAAATGCAATTAATTCCTAAGGGAGAATAAAATTTCAAGTAAAATAGCTGACTGGAATAAACATTGCAAGCGTAGCTACGACAATGAGTAAAATGTGAAACGAGTAAAATGAAAACACTCCTTTACTTCATACAGCTTATCATTTGTTGAAATTGGATTTTATATACAAAAACATTTGTTGGAGGTGTTGTACAAAAATATTTTGCATATTTATTTGTGATACCGTCTGATTAAAACTGAAATTAACTTGTTTCTAAGGTAAAAATTAATTAATACCTAATATTATCTCATTATACAATAATACTCAATAATTTAAGCTTTATTTGCTTTTTATGATGCTCAAAATTGAGAGTTTATTGCTCTATGGAATGTGATTAGTAGTCTGAATTTCTTTTTCTTTTACAACTAGATGATTATTGATAGGGTTAAAACGTTTTACTTCAATCACTGGTTTCATATCATAATAATTTTAAGTTCATGTTTTACGATATTACAAAAGTTATGAATAAGTTTATACAAAAAAAATACTGTCAACTCTATAGTCCTATGAAACAAGACGTAAAATAAATGTTTTCTCCCCAAAAAAGGGGAACAAACCCGGGGTAGGACTTGAGGATTTGGCGACGGGGGGTACAAATCCGGGGTCGGACTTAAGAAGCCAAGTTTAATTGGATTTATATCAATTATGCAACTGTTCAGCCAACCATGAAATGTATTTTGATTAAAATACATAATACTTTATCCCTGCTAAAGGTTCGCGGCCGGCATTGTACCCACGTCCTGTGACGTCAAAATTACGTAGCGTTTTTCCGGGGGGTACAATTCCGGCGACCCGGCGGATTTCCCTCGCTGATTAATGAAGGTTAATTTAACGCAGTAAAGGTCAAGTGTGACGGTTAAACTATATATATATATATATATATATATATATATATATATTTTACATTCGTTTCACCATCTAACATATTCACCAAATTAAATGCACCAACGGTTCGTTTTTTTGGAGCCATACATCTGATATATTTAATTGGCCAAGTCATTCTAAATTCCCTGCGTCTATTGTTTTTTTTATTCGGCTATGATGAAAAGGTCGGAATAAAGGGTGATTTTTCACGGTTAAATACAATGTATTTGTTATTCAAAATCTGGACAGGAGTTCGAACCTTGGCTATCTCAAAGTAGCTGGCTATCCGAAATAAATTTAAGTGTGACGGTTTCGTAGGCATGACGGGTAAAGTTCCCTCTGTCTAGGAAAACCGTTACAGTATAAACCCGCTCAAAGTTGACACATTTCCTCTCACAATTTGAATAGTTAATTTTATTAACTGGAAACGACTAGTAAAAAATAATTTCGCTAACAGCGCTCGCAGTCCGCGACTCGCACACTTTTAATTGGACCAGCAGGCCGGGTTTGCCCGCGGGGACTGTCATCGCTGCTCGCATCCACACAGCATAAAATATAACTAGTAAACCTGTTGCTCGGAATCGAGCAATTGTCATGTATTGACGTCTAAATGAAAATAATTGTTGTACAGTATTCTAGAACTATTTTGCTAATGATACGGTTAAACTTCAAAGCCACTTCCAGTAATACTGAGATTATTTACTAAAGTTCATTATAAGCAATATTCCTTGTGCATGCTTTATCATCTTTCAAGAGGTGATTTGATTTAGGTTGAATTAAGATAGTTTAAGTTGATATGGAACATCCTTAATACAGAACATCACTTAGCACCAAAATACTTGTTAAAAATATATTATTTTAATAATATAGATCTTTTATATAATTATAACTAACAGTTTACAGTTGAACAAAATAAAAATAGTTAAGTAAAAATACTTCCAAATCGTTATATTTTTATCAACTTGATCAGCGCCTTAGACATTTTAATTAGACATTTTAATTTTTAGATCATTACTCAGAAACAAACTTATTAAACATCACTATAACAAACTCCAAGAAATTTGTATGTCAATGGAGTTTACCAAGGCACCTTTGTCATACTTAAATTATTAGTATACATTAAATATACCGGGTGTCTCACCTAAAGTGAACCAATAGCAAACTTTTTTACTATACATCTGACAAAGTACTTCTTATGGGGGACTTCCCCTTATTTTTAAAGCTGCTTTTTGGGGTCACTTCGAAATTTAAAAATATGGCTGCCATTTTCCAATATAGCGGACAACATTAATTTTTCTTACGGAACACCCTGTATTTTATGGCGTTTTTTAACTCTACGATTAATTTTAGAAATTTTTTATTTATTTTTTTTTTCGTAAACTCAGTGGTTCAGGAGATAAGAGCAGCTAAAGTTTGTTTTATACATATACAACTATATACAGACTACTAACAATATCCCAGTGCATTTTAAAGGGGGAAAAATCAAACTTTAACTGCTCATACCTCGTTAACCATCATGTTTAGGAAAAAATGGAACGAATAAAAAGTTCCTAAAATTAAGCGTAGAATTCAAAAATGTCATGAAATATAGGGTGTCCCATAATAAAATTCAGTTGTCCGCCATATTGGAAAATGGCGACCATATTTTTAAATTTCGAAGTGACTTTTAAAAGCAACGTTAAAAATAAAGGGAAGTCCTCCGTAAGACGTTCTTTATCAGATATATAATAAAAAAGTTAGCTATTGGTTCACTTTAGGTGAGACACCCGGTATATTAAATTACAGGCATCATTAATTTTGAAATCAATAAGTTATTTGGAAATTCGACTGCAAGATTGTTTACACCACACACATGTTTTTAAATAGATAATGAAGAAGTAAATTATATTGTAAACAAATTACAATTAATTTCGTAGATTTTACGTTATTTTTGTAGAAATTGCTGTGGTCAAGTTTCTATTACTAAGTTATCCTATAATCCTTCATAATCTTAACCCGAATTAAACTGGCTTACTAAATCTACTAGCTCATTATATGAATGCTTAAATTATGTTTTAGAATATATATTCAATGGTTCCAACTCCAATAATAACACATTGCTCTGCTGAAAAAAATTGTTTACTCTAGTCAGCTGCTTTAATGAAATTTATATTCCCATGTTAAATCTTATGGACAAATACAAAACTTTAAGGGTGTCTAGGGCTGTTTCCCTTAGTCTAATCTTCATATAAATTTTACTTCCTGCAAAACTTCACGCTAAGCACTTTCCAATGACATCTGAATTATTAAAATCGACCCAGTAGTTTAGGAGGAGTAATGATCACAAAAAAACCTCTCTATATATAGATGTTTATTTTAGTATTTGTAGGTTTTTAATGCATCCGTCACACATATGTGTATAGTATTTAATAACTACCATACTACCAATTACAGTAACAACACATCATTCATCCCAGTATTCACATATTTTATTATATTTTTTCATACAACATTTTTCAATCATATTAATACTCTGTATGTTTATTTTTTATTGTAAGAAAACACATGAATGATGTTAACCATAATCTTAATATACCTCAACATTCAACAAGAAATAATTCAAAATTAACAATACCTTTTTGCAAATATTCAAGACATCAAAAAAAATTACATACATGCATTAAATTATACAACAGCGTACCTGAAAATTTACTTTATTATAAAAAGAGATCATTTCAAGAAAAAATATAAAAAAATATATAGGATGTATATTTTTATAGGAATGTATATATAGGATCTTTTCCGTTAATTAACCACCACTATTT
Source organism: Flexamia atlantica (assembly GCA_035578135.1). NCBI lineage: Eukaryota > Metazoa > Arthropoda > Insecta > Hemiptera > Cicadellidae > Flexamia > Flexamia atlantica. Next base: position 1,692,109 of record JAQJVK010000025.1, on the reverse strand, counting down.
TTTTGCTCATGATTCCGTTAATTTACCACCAATTCTATTTTAAATTAAAGTATGTTTAGCTTAGACTATTTTACAGTATTTCCTATTTAAAAATAACAATAAAAAAGGAAAATAAATAACGAAATTGAAAACTCACACAATTTCCTAATTGACGACTTCCCTCTTTACTGTGGTGGCTGAACTGTGAAATATGTTCCAGCATTTTTTTAAACAGATTTTCTGGTCCGTATTTTTTACACAACGTGTGCTCGCGTAAGTAGCTATTTAAGGGTCTTTTCTGTTATATACCTCACATTTACAAACTAATATCCATAGACTGAGAATTAATCGGGATAGAACTAATACTGCGAAATAATATATTTACTCAACACTTAAACGTTTAATTGTTCGAAAAAGAGTATTATAACAACTTTTTAACATTATTCTTGACACACGAACACAAAAACAATACACATATTAATTACGTTGTTACACTTTAAAGTTACTTTTGTAGCCAGAACTGTATTTGATGAGTTGGTTAGGTTAGGTTAAGTTAGGCCCTAACATCGACTGATAATCAATAGTACATTAGCCGGCGCTAAATGAACGTAAGAAACGCACTGTAATCTCCTCACTCTTACATTCACTTGCGACACTTAAGATTGTTGTTGTCCACTGTCTAGACTGGTCGCTGAGCGCGCGGTCCGGTTATTGCCGTGCGATAATATAAGGCTTTTAGGAATACTGCAGGTAAAGGAAAAACGAATTCAATATTCCTAATTACTCAGAACGACTTTCCTTACTGTATTTTAGATTCTGAGTGGTGGTGAACTAACGGAAAACAAAACAAAATAGTGGTGGTGAATTAACGGAAAAGATCCTATATATATATATATATATATATATATATATATATATATATATATACTAGCAGTTGCACGTGGCTTCGCTCACGATAACAATTTTAACACCCGCTGCCTAAATAAAGATGGTGCCACATACTGAGTTTATGATTAAATAGATAAGGTACAAAAACTCTTGGTAACTTTAATATAGTACATATCACCTAAAAGAAAAAAATCAACCATAAAACCATGATAAAAGGAACCAAACTATAAAAATTAGCTGTAGAGACCTATCTGTATGTGAAGCTTAAACCGCCTTCTTGATTAAATGAAAAAAAAAAACAATTTAATCGAAAGATCATCCATTTAATTATACAGAAAGATTTTAGACCGTTGACCCCACCGAAAAACCCAGAAAACCTTGAATTTTAAAAAACCCGTTCTCAGCGGATGCTCACGCCCTATAGGAACGTCCATGAAAAGTTTCAAGGTTCTAAGACAAGTTCAAGTAGTTTGGGCTGTGCGATGATAGGTCAGTGGTATTTGACAAATATAAGGTAGATATACTTTCATCAGCCAGAAAGATTTTTAGGAATCCGCTAAGAACGCAGGTCTGCTGCGACGGAGTACTTAGAAATATTGCTGCCGCCCCCCCCGCACGAGGCATTTTTATTTAGCCTCTCTATACTACACATGCCAGCACATTCCAGTGCCCCCGCCGATAAAACCCCTAAGGGTGTCCCTGCCTGGGAAGGCTTATACTCAGTAGGCCTATCGTTGAATCTGTGCTATTATAGTACCCAAGCGAGAATGAACGGGCTTTCATAGCTCTATTATAGTAGTCTGTGCTATTATATTGATCGTGCGTACTTAGTGAATCTTAAAGCAGTTTCCTGTTTCATGAAAGTTTATGTACGTAGAGTAGAAAATGCCTTGATTAAATGCCATCAAAGTATTTTCTAATGTTTTTAGGGTCTACTTTGAACAACAACAAAATAACATAGCCGTCCCGCAATTTTTTAAAAATTGATTACATTAGATCGTTCATTAACAGCTGTTATAAGGAAGGAAGGTCTTTTAAGTAGCTCTAGTCAGTGTTTTATTTTATTTTTTACAGACATCTGGTTTTACATTATATGAAATGTCTTGCTTTTAACATCTGTTTGAATATAAACATTTCATCACTGATAATTCTGGCATAAGGATATTAATAGACTAATATGTGATCTTGAGAGGGTCTGTGCGCGGCCTTGGTCTGTGGTGAGGTCCGAGGGTCAGATCAGGATGAAAATATTGAAAATCCTGATAAATGTATAATGAATGGGAAAATATTGACTTTATATAGTACATGTCAATTGAAAAGAAATATTATAAACCAAAACATAAAACTGAATGAAATCATAAAACATCTGTAACGACGAATCCATCAGTGAAGGTAACTACCATCTGCTTAAAAACGCTGAAAATGTAAACAAAACGTCATCCCCTTGAATTATGGGGAAATTCAAAACAAACTTGGTCGAAATCAAATAAAACTCGGTTTTTAGAAGCTTGCTATTTAATTTCAAAACGACGTATGCTAGTTTTAAGTGGTCTAAAACCTTCTCATATGTGCATAAAACACAGGGAAAAAGTTTCAGCCATAAAAGTACTCTAGTTTTTGCGTGAAAAGCGGTCTTAAGTGTGATGTTGAGCGTTACCAACACACATCGTGACATAAATTGAGATAAGGCTTGATTCGGATTCTCTGACCTTCAAAACGCAAAAATAACCAAAAATTCATAATTCTGAGCAATGTACAGACAAAACTCTAATTTTATTTATATAGATATATATATATATATATATAACCCACTTTTAGGGCATATTAATTTTTTATTTTTAATATGGAATTTTTATTTCGGTTTTAAGTCTTTCTGAAGTATAAAAGCCTGTTTCAGAGTAAAAATTAGCTATAATAAAAATGTTGGCGATTTCAGTAGCGTCTCCCCTTAAGCTGACATTTATAAAATCTTCTGTATGTATTAGTATGGTACCTTAATGTATCGCGTCCACTCGCAGCCTCCCGCCGGGGGATTTGAGTTCCTCGGAAGTGTCCGAACTCACTGAATGTCAGTAGATGTTCCGCTTCACGGTCGACAGAGTTGGTTCATCACTTAGATCGTCCGTGGTCGAACGTCATCAAACACAGAAACTGCAACAGGTCGATCATTCGATTATTCTATCTGATTATTTATTTATTTATTTATTTATTTATTTATTTATTCATTAATTTATTCATTCATTCATTCATTCATTCATTCATTCATTTATTCATTTATTTATTTATTTATTCAAACATATCAATTTACTATTAATGTATTTATTTATTGTTATGTTATGAAATTATTCATTAATGTTACTATTGGTATATTTAAACATTGCATTTATATGTTCAGTGCTGGTTGAACGTTGTTCTTGAAATGAAGTGGAAGATCAAAGACTAAAAGAGACTCAACCTCAAAAATCAATATTTTAATTTATAAGTGAACTGCTTCTTTATTGGGTTGTACCTGATTTGAAGCATGTAAATAAAATAAAATAAAATCACTCTACAATGCCGGTGATGACGCCGTCGTACTCGTTGCACTATGAGGGATGAATTAAACTAAGTTTAAGCGGAGATTTTTTTTAGAAAGTGAATCCGTGGGTTAAGCTAGAGTTAAAACTAGATTCACAGTTAAACATTTGGGGAAAGCGCCCCTCAGTCTAACAACCTACTATAAATGTAATATTGTTATACTATGCCAGCATATAATCAAAGTATTGAAATCAGTTTTAAAACATCAAATAAAATGATCAATTGAGCAAACTAAATTTAATCATATGGTTAGTTTTTTAATCAAAATACCCCTTTTACAGCAGACCTGCATCTCCAATAAAACATAATTTCAATAAAACATATCATACATCAGCATTGTAAATAAACAATATTATCCTGCATTTTCAGGAGTTTTTTTGCCAAGTCTCCTCCCCAACGCACATACTTTCTTTATTAAATTTTTAAATAATTATTTTTATCTATATATATAAAAGCCAAAACGGTTGACTGACTAATTCACTCACTGATCACAGTTTCTCAAGAACCGTAGGGCTTCGGGCCATAACACTTAGCACAATAAATCATTATGTGTATATCTAGATACGTAATAAGAACGGATTTTAAAATGTATTCTCTCAAAAGGCTGAAATAGGGTATATTATAAAATTCAAAGTGGCAGTCTTTTAGTTTTCAAAGCTTATTTTCTAAAACAATGTAGGGCTTTGGGCCGTGAAAGCTTTGGCTAAATATTCTTTATAGGCTCTAGATGCATACTAATAAGGATTTCAAAATGTTTTCTCTGGAAAGGCTAAAATAAGGTAAATTAAAAATTTTATATGGCGGCCTTTTCAGTTTTTAAAGCTACGATTACAAAATATCAATAGAAGGTCTCAAGAATTTTTTACATCAGAGACCAAAAATATTAATTCCTTGTACTAAATTAATGAATGTACAAAACTATTACGGTTATCTTACATTATATATTTGTCAAATACTACATACATAGGCTATTCGCGTTTTACTGATCAATCGAAGAATTCGAACTAGAATCTTAGAACTCTGCATGGACATATCATTCCGTTATTTTTATAGAATCGAGGTTTTCCTGAATTAAAAAAATTAGGAGTTTTTGCATGCGGCCTAGAGCGATTTGGGCTAAGTTGAAACAAATATACTATTTCTACCGTAAAATTTCACCTCAAGCTGCTAAACGAGTAATCTAATCTCAAATTGAAAAACATTTTGGGGAATTAGGTTTCCTCATCTTTTGACCTACACATTAATTTTATATTTTTTCTTGTCGATCTTGGTAGGCTATATTAATAAACATACTAAATTCAGATGTTAGTTCTATAGAGTCCCTTTGCGGAATTTAAATTTGCGGTATTTACATCAGTAACATATCATATGCCTTTTATTCCTTTATGTAAAATTGGCCGAACGGCGAATTTAGCGAATATTTTAGCGAATAGCGCGGTGCAATAAAAGTATCTGAGTTCAAAACCCTGAAGTGGATACTTTTGTGTTCAAAGTATTAGAATCCCAATTTTATAGGTGTAATTATAGATTAACTAGGAAATTTCAGTATACTTAAGGCTAAAATGAAAAATTAGAATGTGTTAGCATATTTTAGCCAATTCATATTTTTAGGGTAAAATGAAAATTCATCGAGGATACGTTTTATCTTCCCATGTCAATCTGCAATCGAGACCTTAAGTTTGCAATTTTGCGAAAAGTTCAGATAAATTATCAGTCTATTTGGAAATTTTTAAATGTTTCACATTACAAACAACGCATATCCTTTCAGGGGCGAAGCCGCGGGTATAACTACTAGTTTTAGTATATATTTTCATGATCAATTAATTCTTATTCAAAATGAAGACAAGTAAATATTCACTTGACAATTTAAATGTAATAATATGTTCAGAATTATACTTAAATATCCCTACATTTGGGGTAATTATTATGCAGCTTTTTGGGAGTTTTCCTTAAAATTAGGGTAATCATACTTTTTGGGAGGCAAAACAAAATATAATATTGGCCAACGTACTGTGTTTAGTACATCCAATATCTAAGGAATTGATCGAAGAATAATAATTAAAAACGCTAAATTGTTTATTTTTTAAGCTAAATCCAATTTCGACAGTAAAATTAACAAGAAATTATCAAGTAAGTGATAAATCTTAAAAATCAATTATATCCTCTTAAAAAACCCTTATAGTAAACCGATCGTGCTGGTTTTCAAACTCGAAGTAATAAATGTCACATGAATATGCCAAATTTCATCGCGATCTAGCTGCAGAATCTAGCTGAATTGTTTTAACATGCTCACTGCAACGTCTAGGGATATTTAAATTATGTTAGCCCTCTAAAATAATTACGTTTTATCTACACTACAGTCACTTTATTTTTGCTGTTTAATTTCACCTCGTAAAAGTCAGTTTATGACTACCTTTTGAAATCTTCAAGTACTTAAATAAACATTTTATTTTACCACATTCATAAATCCCCCATAACGCTTATCAGTATCGTATAACAGAGCTATAGTCTAACACAATTAATGCCATTTTTTCGCCTTAAAGTAATTTAACGAATATAATTTTCACATCAGTCTTATCCACAGTTTTTTTTTCTGAAACATGAAGCAACACATCTAAGTTGTAGGTCTGTAACACATTTGTTGACTATTTATTTCCTATTTTATGACATCAATAATGTTTTTCATAGAACCTTTTTTACATCATAATATGACAATGGTTTTATTTTTACACACGCACACATACAATAAATCACCTTAACTAGTTGTTAATTATTACATATAACCCTTTTATTTCTTACTGCATTAGTATAGAGTGTACGTAATACGGCGGGCGGCAGAAACTGTAAACATAAAATTTCCTGCTACAACTCGGCTGAAATAACTGAAATGTCAAGCTTTGTTTACATATCTTAGGGTCTTTTACGTGTAAAATTGTGTTTACATTACCATATGATGATATACAGGGTGTTTTTTAACGCAACCCAAAACTTCATTTTATCGGTGAGCGAATATTTACACCCAATATCCCCGGATTTGACCCCACTATTATTTTCTCTGAAGATACATAAAAACTAAGCCTGAGAAAACAATTCACAGGATATTGAGCACCTCAAAACAATCAAAACAAATTTAATGTAAAAAATTCAAATAGGTACCTAGAAATTCCTGTTTGAGAATTTGATGGAGACAGCATAACTTTATACAAAAGGCAGTGGCGGATCGTCTGAGCATATAATGTAAACTAAATGTGATCAAATTTAAATAATAGGTTGTATAAAATGTAAAAATCCATAAAACAATACCTCATTTCATATTTACTTTATATGTGCATTATTCAATCTTAAAAATGGGTTGCGTTTAAAAATACTACCATCGCAGCAGACCTGCGTACTCAGCGAATTTCTATAGGATTTATTTTGCATATGTGGGCATTCATTTTATTTGAAGGAAACTATTGTTTGGATACGTTAAGTAAACAATATACTAAAAACGTATATTTAATCATTCATAAGCTTTAAACATGAGGAAAATTAACTAGCAGACCATACATGAGATACATTACTTTGAAATGGCGACCTAACCAGGTAGGTATTTTAAGCCAAGTATAAATGATAAATGAGTGAGGGATAGTTGTGGCGCGATCTTGTAGTCTTGTTTACTGACTAAGGCCGACATGTTCCTTAGACAGGACTGTTAATTAATAGCCCAACAGCCAGTGGCAACTATGGGACCTACATTTTAACGTGGGATCCGAACCACAATTTTGCCTGGGTTTACATGTTACGAACTGGTCTAATTATGAGGACGGTCCTATGAACGTAGTATTCAATAGTGCGGACGTTAATCCCCACTAGGAAACACCGCGTCCACAAGCCATCGCTCATAACTATCCACAATTCCTGATCTCCAAGTAGCTGGATTACAGAACGCACCACCGTCCCAGTCATTGGTTTTCATCAGTAATACATACACTTTTGTATTTTATATAATTCTTAGTCTTCTAATTTTTAATAAATGTAATTTTGTTATAGTATATCAATGTCAACAAGCATGTAATCAATAAATTAAAAACACTCAAAACAAACAAAAAACTTCATCTCATGAAAAATTCAATTCAATCATATGGTCAGTTTTATAATTAAAACACCCATGTTGCAGCAGACCTGTATCTCCAGTCAAATTTAATAAAACATACTATCAATCCTCTTTATTGTAAACATACCATATATTATGCTACATTTTAAGCAAGGTTATACCATGACCTCCTACCCTCCAAATGCTCATACTTTCTTTATTAAATTTTAAAATAATTTGTATCTTTCAAATCAAATCAAATCAAAACAAATCATTCTTTGTTTCAAGAAATAATAACAAAGCAGCGTTATAATAACAAAATTAAGAAACCTCATATTGGTCAAAGACCTGTGCGTGTGGCGAGTTCAAGTCCATAGCTGCGTTAATATTATGCAAAGAAACTAAACAATAATTGTATATTCAAAACCACAAGAAGTAAAATCAATGGTAGTTACAAGAATTTAGTAGGTAGGCCTAATTAAGATTAATTTCTTAAACAGCTGCTGAGAACGTGTAACATAGATTAGATAAGATACATGTAATGGAGAAAAAAATATTAATTTTAATTTTATGAAACTGCGTGAGGCATGGGTTGTTTTGTTTGTGAAAGTGGAATTATGTCAAGGTCACGTAGGATATTCTGGGCCGATAAGCGACTCAGCGATAACCGGGCCTATCTCCGCCAGCCAGGCCGCCACGACCCTTTTGTAGGTACTAAGCGGAACCTGCAGGCTCCGTATTTCTAGAGGTATTTTCCGTAACAAAAAATTTGCTATGTAAAAAGAATTAGGCAGGTTAATAGATTTAACTACTCGAGGAACCTGCAGGCCCCCGCCCACCGCGCTTTAGATATAGCATAAGTATATTGTCTGCAAAATTTTGATCATTGAACTCTAACTATTGTAAATAAACTCAAATTAAAATATATTCATCACCTGAAAATTTAAACATATGTTCAGAATTATATTTTTGAAAATCTCTTAAATCAGGGTAGCTATACGTTTTGGAGGGAAAAATTAAAAATAATATTGGACAACGTACCGGATTGAGCTCATCCAAAATCTAAGCAACGGGTTAACGTAAAATAATAATTCAAAATGCTAAGTTGTTTGTTTTTTGAAGCTGAATCCAATTTTGACAATTATTTTTTTAATTAGTAAAAGGTTTTAAATCTTGAAAATAAATTTTATTTTGTCAGAAAAACCTTTTCAGAGTAAACCAATCCTGCTAGATTTTGAACTCGAAGTCATGAATGACACTTACACGTTTGTTCCAAATTTCATTAAGATTGGAGCTTTTTTACAAAAGTTATCGCGCCTACGGACAGGTATATATATATTTATAAAAATGAACGAACGTTGTTTTTAGGGTCCGCAAAATGAAAAAATAACATGGTCCCGGGCTTAAGTCTCAACGTGCCGCCTACGGTAATGGTTACTTCCCTATAGGGGAAATTCGCTAAAACACCTTGTATTTGATTAACTACAAAAAAAATAATCTTCTATTATACTAATTCCCTAAAGAATGTCTTCTGTACAGAAGGTGGTGGTGGTGGTGCTGCCGCTGCTGTTGTTGTCAACGATACGTTTGCAGGTCATTAACTGCACCAGCATCATCGACAACAGCAGCAGCGGCAGCAGCAGCAGCAGCAGCAGCAGCAAAGAGCAGAGCCATCTCCGGGCTCTGTCGGCCTGGAGAGCTTCTTAGGCCCGACGTGAAGTTTTTTTGGTCGAAATAGTAGTGGCCTCCGTTGTTGATCTCTTCTCCATGGTCCCTCCACTGTGTTTGCTGTCTTCACAGGTCGTCACATTGTCGGTAGCCGATGAGGTCACAGAAGCTGATGGTACAATGGTTTGTATGCTGTGAGTATACTAGTTACTGAGTAGATAGACGCTGGGAGTAAAGTAGGATGTTGTAGATCTGTAATACATTTGTTGACTATTCATTTCCTATTTTCTGGCAACTATAATATTTTTCATAGCACCTTTTTTAAATCACAATATGACAATGGTTTTATTTTTACACACGCACGCGTACAATAAATCACCTTTACTAGTAGTTAATTATAAAATATAACCCTTTTAGGTCTTACTGCATTAGTATAGACCTAAACATATCATTTCCTGCTACACCTCGGCTGAAGTAACTGAATGATATTTCAAAGCTTTTTTTACATATCTTAGGGTCTTTTACGTGCAAATTTGTGTTTGAATTACCAAATGATGATATGCAGGGTGTTTTTTTAACGTAACCCAAACAAAACTTCATTTGAGCCTACATATGCAATAGGGATCCAAACCACTGCAGATTCAAACTGAGAAAAACAAGGTTAAATTTTCTACTTCATTATTAATTCCTGTCTAATTTTAACGTTATAAATTTTCATTGTATGTATAAAAATGACTCTCCTCTGTTTATAAATGATAGGTTTAATGTCATAGTCCATATATTCCCTTTGTTATTAATTATTTTGTGGCTTGGGCAAAGACGTTTAGGGCAATGTATACATTGTTTAGAGAGTCCAAGCCACAGGTGTTGTGTTGTGTCATTTTTCGGGTGATTTTGCAAACAAGATCCAGTCAACTGAAACCAAAAAACAAGAAACAAGCTACAAATACAAAAAAAAAGTTACAATCAAACTCAATAATCTTCTTATGTCATTCACTAGTTATTTGTAATTTACTCTTGTCCTTGTAATTGTAAGTAATAACTAAGTAATCTCTCATAGAACAAGCCATTGGATCCTTATTGCTAAATCTGAAAGTATCTTTACAGATATGTGGGTTGGTTCCAAGCAAGATTTTACTGCTTAAATAAGCTAATTTTGGTCATATCATTTTTGCATAAAATAAATCAATGTTTATTTTATTTGGAAGTTACAAAAACCCAACATTTTAATATTTGTGGCTTGGATCCCTATTGCATATGTAGGCTCATTTTATCAGTGAAGGATTATTTCCCCGATATTTTTTTTGTAAGCCCCATAAGAATAATATGGGGAAAGAGTATGCAGGTTTGCTGCTACGGGTACATTAAAACTGGGTGGTTTTAATTCAATATTTAGTTAATCTGAACTAGAAGAAGCTATTTACCAAGTTTTATCAAGATACGTTAAGAAATAAGCGAGATATAGAATTTTACTTATTTCCCATAAGGTTGACATTGGGACAACGTACTGTGTCCCAACACACACCAACAAAAAATATCCACGGTAACCAATGTCCACGACGCAGTATCCACTGTGTCCACTTTCAATATCTCGGTAACCAATGGGCATAAAGCAGTGATTCAAAATACTAAATTGTTTGTTTTTTGAGCTGAATTCGATGGTGGCAACAAAAAATGGATTATTGTTATTTTTCTATGTGAAAAACTCAAAAAACCCATTTTTGGGGGATTTACCCCCCTTTATCACCTCTTCCGGAAGTCCGATCAGGCTGGTTTACGAACTCGTCCGAATAATTACTACTTTACACGTACATACCAAATTTCATGAAGATCGGACCATTTTTACGCGAGTTATCGTGCTTAAAGACAGACACACACACACACACACATATATATATATATATATATATATGAAAATGAATTAATAGTGTTTTTTTTCTTTTGGGGGCCCCAAAACAACCCCAAAAGTTATCATGGTCTCGGGCTTAGGTCTTACCATGAGAACTACGGTAACAGCTTCTTCCCTATAGGGGAAATTCGCTAACAGATTTAATGTAAGAAACTCAAAGAAACCTCTTCGAAACTCGACTTCTTTGAAGTCATTATCAAAACTAAGAACGTTAAAATATCATTCTTTTGAAATTCGTCTTGAGTTTAAAATCACATGAACACAACTGTACAAACACTTAGACATTAAAAACAGTTCGCCGGCCGGCACCCGTCATTGAACTCCGTGATGTCTAAGTGTTTGTACAGTTGTGTTCATGTGATTTTAAACTCAAGACCAAATTCAGAAGAATGATATTTTAACGTTCTTAGTTTTGATAATGACTTCGAAGAAGTCGAAACTATAGTCAACAGTAAATAGTTGTACTTATATGGAATTGTGACTTCAAGGTATGTAAACCTGTTTATTATTTATTTCTCATGCCTGTGTTCGCCACCTCGAGGCTCTGACAATCATATCTACGGTAGTATAAAATTACTCGCTTTTAACACTATCTTGGAGACAAGGAGCCCGGATACACACCACGAACCCGACGCCACGGCAAGCACGCGGGTAGGACCAAGTCCCCACTTTAAATAGTATAACGTGTATATATAATACCACTTTACATTGCCAGTAGAGTATCTGCTCCTACTTTGCATTGTTATTATGTTTTGAGTTGGCTAATCGCGATACCAGGAGAATACCACGAGGCCCGGGGATCTGGTCCACGCCGTCCAGACTAATTAATTGAGGTAGTGGATTTGTCCCCCCAGAAAAAAACGCTACGTCATTTTGACGTCACAGGACGGCCGCGAACATTTAGGACGGATAAATTATTATGTATTTTAATAAACTGACATTTCACGGTTGGCCGAACAGCTGCATATAAATCCAATTAAACTTCTTAAGTCCGACCCCGGAATTGTACCCCCTGGATTCTCATCCCCCGGATTCGCACCCCCCGAATTTGTACCCCCCCCCCAACGCCAAATCCTCAAGTCCTACCCCAGATTTGTACCCCCAAGGTCCGAATCTTAAGTCCGACCCCGGTTTTGTACCCCCGTGGCCATATCCTTGAGTCTTACCCCGGATTTGTACCCCCCCCCGATTTGTACCCCCTGTGCTCAAATCCAGTTTGACCGAGCATGGAAATATACCGGGTCAATATTCATTGTTGTTGTTGACTTTTTTAATTATTTCTCGTAAATCAACGTTTGTTCGTTAAATTATTGGCTAATGTTTATTTTGTGATCAGTGATTGAAATTTATCTTTGAATTTTACGATATTAAGCTAACATTATATAATTTGTAAGTAAGTAGATACTTTAAAAACTCAATTTAAACAACAGTCTTTCAAATTTCTAAATTATATGGGTGATTCCACTTTTAATTAACACTAGATAACACGTAGCTCGAAATCGAGCAAAAATCATATGGTAAAAGAATGAAGAATAATCAGCCTACTTATATACTTTTAAAGTTTTCATCAACAAAATTATAGCGTAACTACTGAAACTTTCAAAGTTAATTTTATCTACCGTAGGAGTTTCCGGTATAAACGTTAACGATTGGGAAAACCTTCATTTCCCCATGTCCTCTTTTTTCTGAAATGTATATTTCAACACAGGCAAAGATCTAACTCAGCTTACAGCAACATGTAGCTGACCGAGAGTAACCACTGGCACGTAATGACTTTCTTTGTTTAGAGATTGCCGCTGCACCTTATTGATAATTATCGCCAAAACAGAGATTGCAGGGAACGACTGTCTTTATAGGCATAACCATTCCTTTGTGGCAAAAACGCGTAAATGAAGCACTATCTCTACCAGTCTTTTCACTCTTCAAATGCAACCCACCGCAATGAAAACATTTTTAGTTCATTTTGTCTGAGGCTGGAAGGAGTATCAAATGGTATATCGGGAGGGTGATGCCAGCGGTTGCGATCGTGTTCTTTCCGACTCCTCCGACCGGTCAATGTTTGTCTTCTTCTTATAGGTGGCATCATAAATGCAGCAAATCCAAAAATAGATTTTCCCAGATTAATATAACTTCAAAAAACACTATGAGATATCGTAAACTACATTGTAAAACTGGTTACTGCAATGTTAATTTAAGAGCTTTAAAAACTTCATAACATAACCTAAATTACATAATAAATCTTTAAAAAATATAAACTGTTGAAAACAAAGCCAAACCAGCTGTAAAAAGCTTGGCCATATGTTCAGTTTGTAAACAAAACTGAGCTTGCTCAAATGTCGATGAATAGCGCCACTGTTCCGAAACTTCAGCCCTTTACTGTACTTTAGTGACGCCCTTTTTTAAACTTCTGAGACTTGTTGACAAATATACATAAAATTCCCTTTAATTTGATACCTCAAACGTTAAAATCGGTCCAGCTGTTATTGCGGTTGGACTATGAAAAGAAAACCGCTTGCGTATTAAAATATAGATTAAATCAAAATATACAAAATATCCTAACCTATAAAAGCTCTAAAGTGTAAAACAACATTGAAAAAAATAATGTCCATTATACAAACACGATCTCAAAAAGCCAAGACCTCTCAAAAAGAATTGCATGATAAGCCTTTAATTACAGCAACATCAATGAATGACCAAAAAATATTTGCCCTAGAAATAAAAATAAAAGCACTTGAACTTGAAAAACAAATCATGACGGATGAGTTAGTAAATTCTACAAAACTAAACAATGATTTGCTGAGCTGTTCAGCAAAATATAATGAAGACATCTCAAACTTGAAAAATAACATGAATATCAAGGACTACTGGTTAGATGATATAAATATACAAAAATACTTTGATTGTATTGAAGATGAAATGACACCAAAGAAAGATATCATTCTATTTGGCCCAGTATTAACTTATATGTTGAAATATGGGAACAGTACAGATAATACTAGGACCCTGAATTCCTTAAATTTTCATGAGGCAAAATATATATTTTTTTGCATAAGCAACTGCTCTATAAACCAAAAACATGATAGCATAAATGGAAGTCACTGGAGTTTGTTACTGTACGTAAGAGAGATTAACAGTTTCTATCGTTTTGATAGCATTGCTGGAATGAACCATCAAGATGCAAAATTAATAGCTAAAAAGATTAAAGATAATGCAAGTTTCTCAGAAGCCAAAGCTCTTCAACAGAAATCAAACTTTGAATGCGGTCTGCATGTCTTAGTTAACGCAAAAACTATCATAAATGGACTTTTATTGAATCAAAATTTATACAACTTGAAGATATTCTAACCTTTATAAAAAATCCATACATAATTAAAGACACCAACGCATCAAATCAATGTATATTGATTAGTAACAAAGACCTAGAAACCCCTCACAGATTAAATAAAAAGAATAATTTTATTTCAATAAAACAATCCCAAACGTAAGCCATTCAAATTTCGTCCTAACTCAATCGGGGGTACAAATCCGGGGTGGTACTTGAAGATTTGGTGACGGGGATACAAATCCGGGGTGTACAAATCCAGGGTAGTACTTGAAGTTTTGGCGACGGGGGTACAGATCCAGGGGGTACAATTCCGGGGTCGGACTTAAGATTCTGACCATGGGGTACGAATTCAGGGGGTACAAATCCGGGGTAGGACTTGAGGTTTTGGCGACGGTGGGTACAAATCAGGGGGGTACAAATCCGGGGTCAGACTTAAGGGAAATAATTTAATTGCAAACCATTTAGGTGTATTTAGGTATTGGGGGGGTACATTTCCAGTCGCGGTCTGTTTCTCGAGCGATTTAGGCCCCGCCTCCTTTGACGTCAAAATGACGTAGCATTTTTTGTGGGGTACAAATCCGGGGGGTACGATCCGCTACCCCCACGCCGTCTAGGCGGATTGGGGTAGCGGATTTGTACCCCCCGGATTTGTACCCCCACAAAAAACGCTAGGCCATTTTGACCTCACAGGAGGCGGGGCCTAAATCGCTCGAGAAACAGCCCGCGACTGGAAATGTACCCCCCAATAAATTATTAAATCATCAACAACTAATTGGTTTGAAATTAAATTATTTTCCTTTAGTACTTATTTTCCTTTAGTATTTTCCGGATTTGTACCCCCTGGATTTGAACCCCCCATTGCAAATCCTCAAGTCCTACCCCGGATTTGTACCCCCGTCGCCAAATTCTTAAGCCCGACCCCGGAATTGTACCCTCCGGATTTGTACCCCCCGTATTTGTACCCCCTGTACTCAAATCCATTCTGACTGACCATGGAACTATGCCCTACAGTCAGTCCTTTATTGGTTTAGTAAATGCAATTAATTCCTAAGGGAGAATAAAATTTCAAGTAAAATAGCTGACTGGAATAAACATTGCAAGCGTAGCTACGACAATGAGTAAAATGTGAAACGAGTAAAATGAAAACACTCCTTTACTTCATACAGCTTATCATTTGTTGAAATTGGATTTTATATACAAAAACATTTGTTGGAGGTGTTGTACAAAAATATTTTGCATATTTATTTGTGATACCGTCTGATTAAAACTGAAATTAACTTGTTTCTAAGGTAAAAATTAATTAATACCTAATATTATCTCATTATACAATAATACTCAATAATTTAAGCTTTATTTGCTTTTTATGATGCTCAAAATTGAGAGTTTATTGCTCTATGGAATGTGATTAGTAGTCTGAATTTCTTTTTCTTTTACAACTAGATGATTATTGATAGGGTTAAAACGTTTTACTTCAATCACTGGTTTCATATCATAATAATTTTAAGTTCATGTTTTACGATATTACAAAAGTTATGAATAAGTTTATACAAAAAAAAATACTGTCAACTCTATAGTCCTATGAAACAAGACGTAAAATAAATGTTTTCTCCCCAAAAAAGGGGAACAAACCCGGGGTAGGACTTGAGGATTTGGCGACGGGGGGTACAAATCCGGGGTCGGACTTAAGAAGCCAAGTTTAATTGGATTTATATCAATTATGCAACTGTTCAGCCAACCATGAAATGTATTTTGATTAAAATACATAATACTTTATCCCTGCTAAAGGTTCGCGGCCGGCATTGTACCCACGTCCTGTGACGTCAAAATTACGTAGCGTTTTTCCGGGGGGTACAATTCCGGCGACCCGGCGGATTTCCCTCGCTGATTAATGAAGGTTAATTTAACGCAGTAAAGGTCAAGTGTGACGGTTAAACTATATATATATATATATATATATATATATATATATATATTTTACATTCGTTTCACCATCTAACATATTCACCAAATTAAATGCACCAACGGTTCGTTTTTTTGGAGCCATACATCTGATATATTTAATTGGCCAAGTCATTCTAAATTCCCTGCGTCTATTGTTTTTTTTATTCGGCTATGATGAAAAGGTCGGAATAAAGGGTGATTTTTCACGGTTAAATACAATGTATTTGTTATTCAAAATCTGGACAGGAGTTCGAACCTTGGCTATCTCAAAGTAGCTGGCTATCCGAAATAAATTTAAGTGTGACGGTTTCGTAGGCATGACGGGTAAAGTTCCCTCTGTCTAGGAAAACCGTTACAGTATAAACCCGCTCAAAGTTGACACATTTCCTCTCACAATTTGAATAGTTAATTTTATTAACTGGAAACGACTAGTAAAAAATAATTTCGCTAACAGCGCTCGCAGTCCGCGACTCGCACACTTTTAATTGGACCAGCAGGCCGGGTTTGCCCGCGGGGACTGTCATCGCTGCTCGCATCCACACAGCATAAAATATAACTAGTAAACCTGTTGCTCGGAATCAAGCAATTGTCATGTATTGACGTCTAAATGAAAATAATTGTTGTACAGTATTCTAGAACTATTTTGCTAATGATACGGTTAAACTTCAAAGCCACTTCCAGTAATACTGAGATTATTTACTAAAGTTCATTATAAGCAATATTCCTTGTGCATGCTTTATCATCTTTCAAGAGGTGATTTGATTTAGGTTGAATTAAGATAGTTTAAGTTGATATGGAACATCCTTAATACAGAACATCACTTAGCACCAAAATACTTGTTAAAAATATATTATTTTAATAATATAGATCTTTTATATAATTATAACTAACAGTTTACAGTTGAACAAAATAAAAATAGTTAAGTAAAAATACTTCCAAATCGTTATATTTTTATCAACTTGATCAGCGCCTTAGACATTTTAATTAGACATTTTAATTTTTAGATCATTACTCAGAAACAAACTTATTAAACATCACTATAACAAACTCCAAGAAATTTGTATGTCAATGGAGTTTACCAAGGCACCTTTGTCATACTTAAATTATTAGTATACATTAAATATACCGGGTGTCTCACCTAAAGTGAACCAATAGCAAACTTTTTTACTATACATCTGACAAAGTACTTCTTATGGGGGACTTCCCCTTATTTTTAAAGCTGCTTTTTGGGGTCACTTCGAAATTTAAAAATATGGCTGCCATTTTCCAATATAGCGGACAACATTAATTTTTCTTACGGAACACCCTGTATTTTATGGCGTTTTTTAACTCTACGATTAATTTTAGAAATTTTTTATTTATTTTTTTTTTCGTAAACTCAGTGGTTCAGGAGATAAGAGCAGCTAAAGTTTGTTTTATACATATACAACTATATACAGACTACTAACAATATCCCAGTGCATTTTAAAGGGGGAAAAATCAAACTTTAACTGCTCATACCTCGTTAACCATCATGTTTAGGAAAAAATGGAACGAATAAAAAGTTCCTAAAATTAAGCGTAGAATTCAAAAATGTCATGAAATATAGGGTGTCCCATAATAAAATTCAGTTGTCCGCCATATTGGAAAATGGCGACCATATTTTTAAATTTCGAAGTGACTTTTAAAAGCAACGTTAAAAATAAAGGGAAGTCCTCCGTAAGACGTTCTTTATCAGATATATAATAAAAAAGTTAGCTATTGGTTCACTTTAGGTGAGACACCCGGTATATTAAATTACAGGCATCATTAATTTTGAAATCAATAAGTTATTTGGAAATTCGACTGCAAGATTGTTTACACCACACACATGTTTTTAAATAGATAATGAAGAAGTAAATTATATTGTAAACAAATTACAATTAATTTCGTAGATTTTACGTTATTTTTGTAGAAATTGCTGTGGTCAAGTTTCTATTACTAAGTTATCATATAATCCTTCATAATCTTAACCCGAATTAAACTGGCTTACTAAATCTACTAGCTCATTATATGAATGCTTAAATTATGTTTTAGAATATATATTCAATGGTTCCAACTCCAATAATAACACATTGCTCTGCTGAAAAAAATTGTTTACTCTAGTCAGCTGCTTTAATGAAATTTATATTCCCATGTTAAATCTTATGGACAAATACAAAACTTTAAGGGTGTCTAGGGCTGTTTCCCTTAGTCTAATCTTCATATAAATTTTACTTCCTGCAAAACTTCACGCTTAGCACTTTCCAATGACATCTGAATTATTAAAATCGGCCCAGTAGTTTAGGAGGAGTAATGATCACAAAAAAACCTCTCTATATATAGATGTTTATTTTAGTATTTGTAGGTTTTTAATGCATCCGTCACACTTATGTGTATAGTATTTAATAACTACCATACTACCAATTACAGTAACAACACATCATTCATGCCAGTATTCACATATTTTATTATATTTTTTCATACAACATTTTTCAATCATATTAATACTCTGTATGTTTATTTTTTATTGTAAGAAAACACATGAATGATGTTAACCATAATCTTAATATACCTCAACATTCAACAAGAAATAATTCAAAATTAACAATACCTTTTTGCAAATATTCAAGACATCAAAAAAATTTACATACATGCATTAAATTATACAACAGCGTACCTGAAAATTTACTTTATTATAAAAAGAGATCATTTCAAGAAAAAATATAAAGTATTCTTACTGAAAAATGTCCTTATAAAATTCAACAAGTTCTAGAAGAAAATTATTGGACTAATTAAAACTACTATAAAAGTTATAGTTATTTATTTAGGTGAGACCTTTAAATTTCACTTAAAAGGCCAACTTAGTTAATAGTTGCGAGTTTAAGGCCATATAATTTCTACAATCGTAGGCAAGTTTCTCACAAACGGAAATTAATATTAAAATTCTCAATCCACGCGTGGGTCCTCAGTATATATAGGATATTTTCCGTTAATTAACCACCACTATTTTTTTGCTCATGATTCCGTTAATTTACCACCAATTCTATTTTAAATTAAAGTATGTTTAGCTTAGAATATTTTACAGTATTTCCTATTTAAAAATAACAATAAAAAAGGAAAATAAATAACGAAATTGAAAACTCACACAATTTCCTAATTGACGACTTCCCTCTTTACTGGGGTGGCTGAACTGTGAAATATGTTCCAGCATTTTTTTAAACAGATTTTCTGGTCCGTATTTTTTACACAACGTGTGCTCGCGTAAGTAGCTATTTAAGGGTCTTTTCTGTTGTATACCTCACATTTACAAACTAATATCCATAGACTGAGAATTAATCGGGATAGAACTAATACTGCGAAATAATATATTTACTCAACACTTAAACGTTTAATTGTTCGAAAAAGAGTATTATAACAACTTTTTAACATTATTCTTGACACACGAACACAAAAACAATACACATATTAATTACGTTGTTACACTTTAAAGTTACTTTTGTAGCCAGAACTGTATTTGATGAGTTGGTTAGGTTAGGTTAAGTTAGGCCCTAACATCGACTGATAATCAATAGTACATTAGCCGGCGCTCAATGAACGTAAGAAACGCACTGTAATCTCCTCACTCTTACATTCACTTGCGACACTTAAGATTGTTGTTGTCCACTGTCTAGACTGGTCGCTGAGCGCGCGGTCCGGTTATTGCCGTGCGATAATATAAGGCTTTTAGGAATACTGCAGGTAAAGGAAAAACGAATTCAATATTCCTAATTACTCAGAACGACTTTCCTTACTGTATTTTAGATTCTGAGTGGTGGTGAACTAACGGAAAACAAAACAAAATAGTGGTGGTGAATTAACGGAAAAGATCCTATATATATATATATATATATATATATATACTAGCAGTTGCACGTGGCTTCGCTCACGATAACAATTTTAACACCCGCTGCCTAAATAAAGATGGTGCCACATACTGAGTTTATGATTAAATAGATAAGGTACAAAAACTGTTGGTAGCTTTAATATAGTACATATCACCTAAAAGAAAAAAATCAACCATAAAACCATGATAAAAGGAACCAAACTATAAAAATTAGCTGTAGAGACCTATCTGTATGTGAAGCTTAAACCGCCTTCTTGATTAAATGAAAAAAAAACAATTTAATCGAAAGATCATCCATTTAATTATACAGAAAGATTTTAGACCGTTGACCCCACCGAAAAACCCAGAAAACCTTGAATTTTAAAAAACCCGTTCTCAGCGGATGCTCACGCCCTATAGGAACGTCCATGAAAAGTTTCAAGGTTCTAAGACAAGTTCAAGTAGTTTGGGCTGTGCGATGATAGGTCAGTGGTATTTGACAAATATAAGGTAGATATACTTTCATCAGCCAGAAAGATTTTTAGGAATCCGCTAAGAACGCAGGTCTGCTGCGACGGAGTACTTAGAAATATTGCTGCCGCCCCCCCCGCACGAGGCATTTTTATTTAGCCTCTCTATACTACACATGCCAGCACATTCCAGCGCCCCCGCCGATAAAACCCCTAAGGGTGTCCCTGCCTGGGAAGGCTTATACTCAGTAGGCCTATCGTTGAATCTGTGCTATTATAGTACCCAAGCGAGAATGAACGGGCTTTCATAGCTCTATTATAGTAGTCTGTGCTATTATATTGATCGTGCGTACTTAGTGAATCTTAAAGCAGTTTCCTGTTTCATGAAAGTTTATGTACGTAGAGTAGAAAATGCCTTGATTAAATGCCATCAAAGTATTTTCTAATGTTTTTAGGGTCTACTTTGAACAACAACAAAATAACATAGCCGTCCCGGAATTTTTTAAAAATTGATTACATTAGATCGTTCATTAACAGCTGTTATAAGGAAGGAAGGTCTTTTAAGTAGCTCTAGTCAGTGTTTTATTTTATTTTTTACAGACATCTGGTTTTACATTATATGAAATGTCTTGCTTTTAACATCTGTTTGAATATAAACATTTCATCACTGATAATTCTGGCATAAGGATATTAATAGACTAATATGTGATCTTGAGAGGGTCTGTGCGCGGCCTTGGTCTGTGGTGAGGTCCGAGGGTCAGATCAGGATGAAAATATTGAAAATCCTGATAAATGTATAATGAATGGGAAAATATTGACTTTATATAGTACATGTCAATTGAAAAGAAATATTATAAACCAAAACATAAAACTGAATGAAATCATAAAACATCTGTAACGACGAATCCATCAGTGAAGGTAACTACCATCTGCTTAAAAACGCTGAAAATGTAAACAAAACGTCATCCCCTTGAATTATGGGGAAATTCAAAACAAACTTGGTCGAAATCAAATAAAACTCGGTTTTTAGAAGCTTGCTATTTAATTTCAAAACGACGTATGCTAGTTTTAAGTGGTCTAAAACCTTCTCATATGTGCATAAAACACAGGGAAAAAGTTTCAGACATAAAAGTACTCTAGTTTTTGCGTGAAAAGCGGTCTAAAGTGTGATGTTGAGCGTTACCAACACACATCGTGACATAAATTGAGATAAGGCTTGATTCGGATTCTCTGACCTTCAAAACGCAAAAATAACCAAAAATTCATAATTCTGAGCAATGTACAGACAAAACTCTAATTTTATTTATATATATATATATATATATATATATATATATATATAACCCACTTTTAGGGCATATTAATTTTTTATTTTTAATATGGAATTTTTATTTCGGTTTTAAGTCTTTCTGAAGTATAAAAGCCTGTTTCAGAGTAAAAATTAGCTATAATAAAAATGTTGGCGATTTCAGTAGCGACTCCCCTTAAGCTGACATTTATAAAATCTTCTGTATGTATTGGTATGGTACCTTAATGTATCGCGTCCACTCGCAGCCTCCCGCCGGGGGATTTGAGTTCCTCGGAAGTGTCCGAACTCACTGAATGTCAGTAGATGTTCCGCTTCACGGTCGACAGAGTTGGTTCATCACTTAGATCGTCCGTGGTCGAACGTCATCAAACACAGAACCTGCAACAGGTCGATCATTCGATTATTCTATCTGATTATTTATTTATTTATTTATTTATTTATTTATTTATTTATTTATTTATTTATTTATTTATTTATTTATTTATTCATTCATTTATTCATTCATTCATTCATTCATTTATTTATTTATTTATTTATTCAAACATATCAATTTACTATTAATGTATTTATTTATTGTTATGTTATGAAATTATTCATTAATGTTACTATTGGTATATTTAAACATTGCATTTATATGTTCAGTGCTGGTTGAACGTTGTTCTTGAAATGAAGTGGAAGATCAAAGACTAAAAGAGACTCAACCTCAAAAATCAATATTTTAATTTATAAGTGAACTGCTTCTTTATTGGGTTGTACCTGATTTGAAGCATGTAAATAAAATAAAATAAAATCACTCTACAATGCCGGTAAAGACGCCGCCGTACTCGTTGCACTACGAGGGATGAATTAAACTACGTTTAAACGGAGATTTTTTTTAGAAAGTGAATCCGTGGGTTAAGCTAGAGTTAAAACTAGATTCACAGTTAAACATTTGGGGAAAGCGCCCCTCAGTCTAACAACCTACTATAAATGTAATATTGTTATACTATGCCAGCATATAATCAAAGTATTGAAATCAGTTTTAAAACATCAAATAAAATGATCAATTGAGCAAACTAAATTTAATCATATGGTTAGTTTTTTAATCAAAATACCCCTTTTACAGCAGACCTGCATCTCCAATAAAACATAATTTCAATCAAACATATCATACATCAGCATTGTAAATAAACAATATTATCCTGCATTTTCAGGAGTTTTTTTGCCAAGTCTCCTCCCCAACGCACATACTTTCTTTATTAAATTTTTAAATAATTATTTTTATCTATATATATAAAGCCAAAACGGTTGACTGACTAATTCACTCACTGATCACAGTTTCTCAAAAACCGTAGGGCTTCGGGCCATAACACTTAGCACAATAAATCATTATGTGTATATCTAGATACGTAATAAGAACGGATTTTAAAATGTATTCTCTCAAAAGGCTGAAATAGGGTATATTATAAAATTCTAAGTGGCAGTCTTTTAGTTTTCAAAGCTTATTTTCTAAAACAATGTAGGGCTTTGGGCCGTGAAAGCTTTGGCTAAAATATTATTTATAGGCTCTAGATGCATACTAATAAGGATTTCAAAATGTTTTCTCTGGAAAGGCTAAAATAAGGTAAATTTAAAAAAATTTCAAACGGCGGCCTTTTCAGTTTTAGAGCTAAGATTACAAAATATCAATAGGTCTCTAGAATATTTTACAGAGACAAAAAATATAAATTCTTTTACTAAAAGAATGAATGTACAAACCTATAGCGGTTATCTTAAATTATACAGGGTGTTTACGAAAAACCCTTACAGACTTCAGGATACGGTTACTTACATCAAAACTAAGAAAAAAGTTCCTATAAACATGGGTCCTAAAATGCTCGGTTGCCCTTCTGTCGGTCTGTAAGTGTTTTTAAGATGATTTTGCATAACTTTAGAACTACTAAAGATATCAACTTCAAACTTGGTACGTATATGCTGACTAATAGGACCTATTTCGGTGCAGAGTATCAAGTTTCTACTTTAAAACTGCGAATGATTAAGAATTTTAAAAGATAATACCCCCAGCAGCTTCCTTATAAAATTGGTAAATTTAAAATTGGTAGGCACATATTTCATCATAAGTTGAATCCTTGTATTAAGTATAGTTTTTTCATCAACACAAGTTTTCTCAAATAAGCTTGGATGTAAATATTCTCCATAACATTGACTTGTAGATGCTGTGTAAACATAACATAAGGATCATTACTTTTCAAGAGAAAAATAACGAACATCACTAGCATATTTTAAATTACTAGTGAACCCGTTGCTTGGAATCGGGCAATTGCCATGTATTGACTTCTAAGTAAAAATAACCATAGTACAGTATTTTAGAACTATTTTATAAACGATATGGTTAATCTTCGAACTCACTTGCGATAGTACTGAGATTTTTTACAACAGATCTTTACAAACAATATTTCTTGTGAATACTCTATCATCTTTTATGAGATGATTTAGTTTATGTTAAAATATAGATAGTTCAAGTTTATGGAACATCCTTACTACAACCGCAGTACATAACTTAATACCAAAATAATTGTGAAAATTATATTCTTTAATAGTCTAGATTTTTTACTAAATTATACCTAACACATCAAAGTTAAACAAAATTAAAATAGTTTGCTGAAAACCTTCAAATTTGTTGTAAACCTTCATATTTATTTTACTTGATCGAGCTCCTTAATACGACTACTACGTCTTCAGTTTTAGATCATTACTCACAAACAAACTTCACATTAACTTTCACCGTTAAGAAAATTGTATACTCAATGGAGTTCACTAATGTGCCTTTGTCATCCTTCAATTATTAGTTCAAGTAATTATTACAGCGATCATAATATAGAAAAATACGGTTATTTGAAAATAGACAGCAATTTTTTTACACCACACCCATGTCTTTAAATGGGTTGTTTTAAAAAAGATAGTTGGGAAGCAAATTATATTTAAAACAAATTACAGTTCATTACGTGGGTTTGCGTCATTCTCGCAAACATTCAGTTTCTGTTACTAAATTATAACCCTTTTTAATTTTAACCCGAACTAAAATTTCTCACTAAAATCTACTCATGAATGAAGGCTTGAAGTCTGCCTCAATAAATATATTCAGTAGTTTCAATTCCAATAATAACACATGGCTTTGCTGGAAAACCTTGTTTACTCTATTCAGCTGCTTTATTGAAATTTATATTCCTATGTTACATCTTTTAGATAAATACAAAACTTAAAGATTGTCCAGGGCCGTTCCCTTTAGTTTAATCTTAATAAACTTTATTTCCTGCAGAATTACACGCTAAGCAATTTCCAACGACACCTAAATTATTGCAATCGGCCGAGTAGTGTAATGATCACAAAAATCCCCTTGCGTATTAAATAAGTATAGATTACTTACCGTGGTTGGCAGCGAGGCGCGGCGGCGGCAGGACGACGAGTGCCGACGCCGCGGCGGACGCTGCTGTTTTATCTCCCGCGCAGCTTCTGCGCGTTCCACCCTCCCCTAACCTGTTTTATTTTATTTCGTAATTCTTAAATTTTCTCGATGGGACCATGCGCAGAAAATGTCTGCACAAATAGGGGAGGAGAAACACCTCCCATGATTCCCCTTCTCCCTCGAACTGATAGATAGAGGAACTATTCCTTGTTCGCCACCGCTGCTAAAAACCGTGTTCATAATAATCTTTATATTAGTAGACAAGCATTTTTTCCATAAGGTTTTTGTCCTCTTTTTTTGTCAGCTCAAAAATATTGGCAACGTATCAAAAATCTAAGAACACCGATAAAATTGTATTTTCAGTAGATATGCACAATCCCATTAAAATGTTAAATAGTCTTTTAGACAAGCAGAAACTTGAATTCTGATTAAAAAAAAAAACACCGGCCTTATGAGTTACCATGGAGGAGATAGCTCCATGGCGAAACAGCTGTTATCACATGCTATTTTTCGTTGAGTAAAAATTAGATTTGGAAACATTATGTGAGAGGGAAAATTGGGCAAAAATGTACGATGTTTTTTCTGTAATCAGAGATATAAAACTAAATCAGTAACAAATTTTTACCGAGCAATAAACTAATGTGAGAAATTCATTAATGACACGAGTTAGTAATCGTCCAGTAAAACATCTAAGAACAAATTATTCTTTTCAAACAATTTAAAGCCACATGTTTTATTGTAGTATGGAGTGAAAATATAGTATTGATGAAATCAGGACTATTTAGAGAAGATTTAAGATATCATAATCAAATGTGTTTCATTTGAGATTTGAGGTGATGAATGATTGGAGGGAGGGAGGGAACTGATAGGATAAACTTATTTGATGACTAAAATTTTGCTTTACTCTGAATCAAAAATCAGCTCGGTTAAAAAAAATAAATGTGGTATCTTAATCTAATACTATAAATAAATATGTACCAGAGGTGAGGTAAATAATTAGTCAAAGATTGAGTCTTTCTCTTTTGTTTTTAGTTCCCATTTAGTTACATTATGTGCTTTACATGGAAAATGTATTCGATATGAAATGTATTTAGAAACTAATTGGTGTACGCAAAGCTCATTTTCAAAATTAGCTATCCCTATTTCTCAGTTTGAAATTTGGTCGAATTTTCACCACTGGCGATTTCTAATTCCTATTGATTTGCCGGTTTGAGTTGGGACATTCACAGTCCTAGAAAAAATACAGTCCCGACACTTGCCATAAGTTGTAATGCATTATGTTGTCCGCAGGGCGAAGCTAGCATTCCAAGCGGCACGCAAGCACAGTTACTAACAAAATTAGATACAATCTAATTGTAATTTTATTATGTGCCAGCCACCAGGATCGCATTGGGAGGACACTTTTTTCATTTGAGTAACCAGACTGTATTTGTTGTTAGACAAAACAACATGTGGTTTGCTTGTGGACGTAGTAATTGTGCTTGCCACCAGGGTTGGGGACACTTTTTGTGACCAACTGTCGGGACTGTATTTTTTCTTAGAATGTGGAACAGTTTCTTTTCACTATTATTTATACATAAGTCAGCTGTGCAACATTGTTTTCGCTTGTTAATTTAGGTCAGCGGATGAAAATTACAAAACAAATCCCTGGCGTTTTACTCGTGATACAATTAACTAGTAATTTAACCTTAACTTTTTTATTCTGTAATTAATTAAGTAGTAAGAAACATTATGCAAAGAAAGCCTCTATAGGCTATTATAAAATTAAATACCTAATGCAATATGGTTAAAAATTAAACATTTTATTGCCTTTAAGCAGAAGCAGCATGTTTGTTTCAATGCAAGCAAATTACAGGTTTTAAAATCAACCTTCTTTTGCAAAGTCGATCATTTTTTCTCAAACGTTATTTGCACTTTATTGTAACTTTTTTTCTAGGAATATACTGCCTTTCCCGAGGTACAAGGAATATACATTTAATTTTAACCCACGTTCATCATCCCAAGAATTTCTAAACACCTAAAATGTTTACAAAGATTAACTTACATTATTATATAAGCTGGAATCATCGTAGATATTCCAAATACATAACTTAAACATCATTAATTATAGGCTACGTTCTGAATTGTTTCAATATAATCATTACTAAAACAAATAATTATATACTAAACATTCTCATTTTTAATCCACGTTTTGTTATACATTATGTTTATACATGACTCAGCTTACGTTAAATTAATTAACGTGGGGCCGTTGGCATTTCTTTCTTGCTTTTAGCCTTTAAAGGCGGAGACACTATCACACATTTTTCATCATACAAGACATCACACGACACATCACACCGCGCAGTGAGTAAAATCTTTGCTCCACACATTTCCCCGAACAAGACATCGGATCACACAAACCTCCGAGCGCGGTAGAAGGGAGTTTAGAGAGAGATAGAGAACGAGACCGAGAGAGAAGGAGGGAATGTGTTTGGTGATTGATCCGTTGCTTCCCATCATTAGTGACTGAGTAACCGAGTGACCGACTGTAGCTCTGCTGTTGCACGCTGTGCTTCAGTTGTTGTGTGACAGTCGCGGATGTACAAGTGGCGGCAGCTGGGTACATTTATGTACACCTGCCCACAAAAAAGACTAAGACAATTAAATAGAGTTATTACGATTCTTGCCCGTGAAATATTTGCGCCTTATAGTGCGAAGAGGGTATAAATCGGACGAGGCTAAGGCAAGTTATATGACTCCAGAAAACTGAATTGTTGGTTCATCCAAGATTTTTCCTGAATCAAGGTTTAATATCTACAGTTCTTTTAAAGTTATACAGTAAGTTTGATGTTATGGACTTTAATTGTTAAAGGGATCACTGGCTTTCATTTATAAGTATATCGAGCGGGAAAAGGTTTATAAAAACTCTAACACTTCTTCAGAAGCAGAGAAATAAATATATTACATTGGTGGTAGCGATTGACTAATATTTATATGTATAAATAATTATGTACTCAAAACTCGTAAAATAAACTTTTAACTTTAACCCAACTAATCCAAAAATTCAACCACACAACCTCTCGGCATAAAATTCCGATATTTCACTAACATTAATTGCTAATTCAATTAATTAGGGGTATTGCAATATTTAATGTCAACGCGTGCGGGGAGGCGCTCGCGACGGCGCCGGCGTAGAGCGACGTTCGGCAAAATAGAGACCCTGACACACTATCACACATCATACGACACACCGTACCAGACTTTTCTTTGATCTTTCGCCAAAAAACCGCCTCCAGAGCGCTCGCGACGATGTGTGGTGTGATGTATTGTGTGATGTCTTGTGTGATGCGCGGACCCCTGACACACCATCACACATCCTCCCTTTTGTCCTGTGTGATGTGTGTTGTGATGTCTTGTATGATGAAATGTGTGATAGTGTGTCACTGTCTTAATTATAACGTCATCAACAGCTGATCTACGAGTGAAACCCTTTCATTCTTCTCCAAATTTGACAACATTGTAATTCACTCATCTGTCATTCATAACTTGGCTTAAAATACTTACCTGGGTATGTCGCCATTTCAAGGTAATGTGTCTATTGTATCTAATTGTATTTTATTACGTTACTAGACCGGGAAGTACCGTTTTACCGTGCGGGCATGTTAATTCAGCGCGAGCCGCCAGGCGAGTGCGGGATTTTCATGGGAGTTAAACATAACGCATTTTTAATCATAACGCTTTCTATTCAGTTTTTCAATTTTTTAAACCTAGCCTTAGAAACAAACAAACATTTCCTCCTGCCACCAGCGCTGCCTCTACATTCCTCTGAAGTAAACAATAAACATGTGTCGAATGTTGGTTGACTACAATCAGCGTTGTTGACTTCCATTATTTCCGTTTCCTAGTGCACGGTATATCTACAGTGCACTCACTGAAAAACTTTGACTTTAACCTTTTGCGGGTTAAAGCTGTGAGGGTTGGTGGTAACCGTGTCTAGGTTGCCAACAACCTACTTAGCTTGGTAGGGTACAATTAACAAAAAAAGGTTAATGTCAAAGTGGTTACCACTAACCGAGTTAGTTTATTTTAACCCTCAAAACTTGCTAGACAGCAACTAAATACCGGGTGTTTATAAATGAATATCGGGGTTTTAACTCAATACACAATATTTATTACAATAAAATAAATTATATATTAGATAAAAAAGCAACTCAAACAGTTTTACCAAAAACCTTATAAATGTTCAATGTGACTCCCATGTGTCACTCGGCACACATCAAGTCTATAGGTGAGTTCTTCCCAAACGTTAATAAGTGTGTCTTTAGTAATTGTAGCTACGGTTTCTCAATTCTGTTATAAATTATGTTTACACACGACTCAGCTTACGTTAAATTAATTAACGTGGGGGCCGTTGGCATTTCTCTCTTGCTTATAGCCTTTAATTATAACGTAATCAACAGCTGTTGTATGAGTGAAGCCACTAGAGATGGCTATGGTGAAGCCCATTTTTTCTCTCTAAAATCTACAGCATTGTAATTGTATTATGAAATATGAACACAGGTCGAGATATCAGATATAGCGAGACATTCTAGCACAAGTTACTAGACATTCTAGCACAAGTTGGAGCGAGACATTCTAGCACAAGTTGGAAGGGTCCGTTACATTTAAATTATGTTCATACATGAAACGAGCCGGCACGTAGGCCAGTCTAAGCTAGTACCATCCTTACAAAATATAATAATAAGAAATAACTAAAGTATACTATATGACATCTCCCTTTTTCAATAAAAAAAATCATAACAGTAAAACAAAGAAAATAGTACAGCTTACTTAGGCCTAATGACATTTACAATAAACTATTAACTTAGTCGGTAAGCTTGAGCCTTGAAGTTTATTTTTTATTTTTTTACATATGGATAAAATATAGCCTATTCAAGAAATAAATAAATTCTTATCCGAAACAAAACTAACTTTTTTAAGTTTGTTCTTGTACTCGACTTTTTAGTAAATACAAATTAACAATGGAACATCATTTAAAAAATATAACATTACATATTTATAGCAATGTTATGGATAACGGCAGCAATGTAATATTAAATAAGAAAGAGGACTTTTCAGGTAAAATAACTTCCAAAATTATGAAGCAGTTCAATCTACAATAATCAATCTGTTCTGATCAGCTGATACTGCAACACAGGCTCTGACATGTCCTTTGACTGGTCAGCTCTCATTGCAGTTAGTAGGCCCATGACAACTGGCAGGGAGTGATGATTGTTTTAATTATGTACCGACGTCGGTGTTTTAATGTTATTTTCGTATTGTGTAGTGTACTTTGTGGACTGTGTAGCTCTTTTAATTGTTTATCGACAACTGCAGGAATGTGGGCTTAGTTTATGAGGTGTGATGTGCCGCTGAGGATGAGAGGTTAAACTCTCGAAACTAGTCCGGCAAATTACAGAAATATTTTGATATCTACAGGTGTTTACGTAAGTAACATTCATTTCAATTACATTTCAAAAAGTTTTAAAACCTAGCCTAAGAGCAAAACCTAGCCTAAGATAAAATATAATGATAGGATAATAAAAATATAACCTACAGATTTAATTTGCTTACTGGTCTTACAATACGTCCAGATCGTGTTGTATATCCATCAGGATTAGGATATGTTGATTAGGATTTTTGCGGACATTTGCCATCACTGATTAGTAAAAAACAAGTTTCACTACATTTCAATTTTTTTTCACGAAACGTCGTGAAACTTGTTTTTTACTAATCAGTGATGGCAAATGTCCGCAAAAATCCTAATCAAAATATAAAATCACCATCACCAACAATGAATTTCAAACAAAGAATTAGGATATGGATTAGTATTACGATTTACAGGACTAGGACTGCCAGTATTGACACAATTTGACTCTAGACGGCAACAATATGGATTTCTTAGGAGACTGATAAGAACTTTTTGAGGAGATCTGGGTCCTAGGTGACACTCGAGTCACATTCTGCTCAAAATCATAGTTAGGCCTGTATGAGTTATATGATGGCCGGAGACGACGCCGATACCTAACGTAACATTTGTCATTATGATCACTTTGAAAAATATGAAACCTTGGCTCAGATCTTTTACCAACAATTTTACCTTGTATCCATTTATTGTTACTTTTCATCAAAGCATGTTCATTCACTTTAAGAGGCCTTTAGAGGCTAGTACTCCTATCATAGTAAATTTTTTAGCGTTTTGTCTTAACATCAAGTTTCTTCTCACATTCTTATGTACCCTAAGATAAAGTACATTTTGCCGGCACGGCAATATACCATTTAATTATCTGCTAAAAGGTTCTCCGCAGGAGACGGAAGATTGCTACTGACAATGTATACACAGTTCTGTATACATTGCTACTGACAATGTATACACAGTTCTGTATACATTGCTACTGACAATGTATACACAGTTCTGTATACATTGCTACTGACAATGTATACACAGTTCTCTATACATTGCTACTGATGGGTGTGTTTCTAAATTATAACAGAGGAAGGTACAGATCAGTTTTTTCAAGCGTTGACCTTTTTATGATATTTTTTTATACTATGAATAACTCTTTCGACCATACCATTGGCCTGAGAAAAATGAGGACTTGTACATGTATGCTTAAATTCCCTATTTTCAGAGAATCTCTTAAATTCATCACTATTGAAGCTAGTGTCATACTCTGATACAACAACTTTAAGTACACCATGTCTACTGAAAATCGATTTCAAACAATTAATTACATATAGGCTAGTCATATTTTGCAAAACACTAACCTCAACATACTTAGAGAAATAATCTACAATAAGAATTTCTTATCATCATGAAAGAAAATGTCAATACCAACTTTTTGCCGAGGTCGTGTAGGCACCTTGTGCGGTATTGGGGTCCCTTAACATTACTGTTTGCATGGACAGCACAAGTTTCACATTTTGAGATAAAATCTGAAATCTAAAAGTTCATTTGTGGCCAGTACATCACATTTTTGGCCCTGAGTTGTGTTTTAATGATTCTTAGATGAGGATAATGAAGTCTCCTCAGCATTTCACTTCTGATTTCTAAATAACATCTTGATTTCTTTAGGTATTACAATATACGGATCCTTAAACAACAACCCATTACAGAAACTAAGTTCATTTCTGACAGACCAGTACTGCCGGATTTGTGCAGGAAGTTGACTTTTGCGGTTAGGTCACTCATTACATATTACATATTTAATTTGTTTGTAAGTTCAACATCATTAGCAGCAAGCTCTTTTAACTTTGACAAGTTCACAGGACTTACGTCGAAAGTTTTCTCAATAAGACTGACATGGGCTTCGATTTTCTCTGTGTCTAAGTTAAGTTCAGTTTGATAATTTACATCAAGATCTCGACAAAGTGTCGGCAATGAAAAGTAAGACCTTTCTTGTGAACTAAATTGATACAGTTTTGCTGTAATTTAATTAACATCCTCTTCAATCAAGGCGGACATGATTCTAGATTTTTCTTGAAAATTGTAACACGCGTTTTATGATATGTTTCTACAGTCAATTGTGACCCAAAAACTAATCGGTGAAATCTTCCACAAGCAAACGCTAGCGCTAAAAGCTCTTTTTCTATTTGCGAATAACGCCTTTGTGCTTCATTCAATGCTTTGCTGGCATCGGCTACAGTTAATTGTATAAACCACTTTGAGTACTGGCGACAGTGTGTTCAATAGGTTTGTTAACATCAAAGTACTGTAGTACTCAGACAAATTAGGTAGATACTAACATAAGTGACTAAGCCTAGAAATCTTTCTAAAGGCAGAACATATCCCGTATGGTAACCTCAGAAATTTATAGCATCCAAAGGACGTGTTAAATGTACATAAGTCAGATGACCTTTCACTAAGTTTCACATGCCAGAAACCATTTTTACTATCAAGAGTACTAAAAATTTTAGCACCAGCCATTTATGAAGATATTTCTTCAAATGAGGGAATCTGAAAGTGAGGGCGCATTATTGCTGCATTCAAGTCCTTCGGGTCCATGACACAAGAACATATCACCATGATTGAATAGGAGATGTCGAATGCACGATGAGACTACTAAAAACTAATTATTAATGTGGACCAAAAGATTTATTACAGAAAATGTGAGCTATTTTCAGTTTTACGAAATTCTATAGTCAACAATTTATCTATCTATACTTACTTATTTAATACGCGAGCAGTTTTTTTGTTACAAAGACTCCTCCTAAACTACAGAACCGATTTTCATGTTTTTGGTGTCATTGGAAAGAGCTTGGCGTGAAGTTTTGCAGGAAATAAAATTTAAAAAGGTTTGACTAAAGGGAAGAGCCCTAGACGCCCTTAAAGTTTCATATTAGCCCATAGGATTTAACATGGGAATAGAAATTTCAAATAAAGCAGCAGATTGGAGCAAACAAAGTTTTTCAGCAAAGCCATATGTTGTTAATGGAATTGAAACCATTGCATGTAGAGCTGGAGGAATTTCAATTGATGGAAGATGTAAATAAACTATTATCCTAATACATACTTAAGGTCAGAATTCAGTTTTATAAACATTTATTTTGAGTCACATGTGTGAAGATCTTAATATTTACATATGTTTATATTCCAAAGACAAATACAAAAAAAAATAAATTCTTATGTATGAATTCTATCAATATAAACAGAAATAAAAGAAAAATAAGCAGACTTAACATTCATTATAAGTATAAATTTATTGAACCATTTTAGTTCGGTTTAAGATTAAGACGGGTCGTACGCTACTTAGGGCCGCTTTCCCCAATTAAGGTTTAAAGTAAAAGTGAATTTAATTTAAACCATATGAATATTCGAATTTTTAAATTATATACCATATTATCAGGAAAATTCAAATGTTACTAAACTTAAGTTTCTGAAGTTCAAATAAAACTAGATTTGGGGAAAGCAGCTCTTAGTCACGTATACCCTACTGAATTTCAGAAAGTTTTACAAAAATACATTTAAAACCCAATAATAAATTGTCTACCCATTTAAAAACATTAGTGTTGTCTAAACAAATTTGCAGTAATTATTTTTATTTTGAAATCAATACATAACAATTGCTCGATTTCGAGCAACAGGTTTACTAGTATTATTAATTCACATACCAACATCGTTTTGGAATAAGGCCCGGCGCCGCGGCGCCGGCTCGGATTGCCTCGTGCATTTCCGTCTCTGATCGGATCACGCAGCGCGCTCTCCTCCGGGCCCGAGGTCTTTGCGTTGCTTAGCAACAGCATGTCGTGCTTTCGCCGATTTGTTCATCGTGGGAGTTAACAAGTCCGATTAAAGTTGTTTTTTTTAATTTTGAGTTCCAGTGCATAGCTGCATTAATAGTTGTCAGTTTTATTGAGTTTAGTTTTGCTTCTAGTTAAATCAGCCTAGGATTACCCCATGAGATTCTGGTGACCTGGTGAGTATTTATTTTCTATTGTATCTACTTATATTCCTTACCCTTTAGGCCTAAGCCTATGTCCGACTTTACTGTGTAATAATTAGTTTATAATGATTTGTCACATCAATTGTATGATTACCTGTAGCTCGTATTCGCCTTAAACCAGTTATACAAAGGGTTGCCTTAATTCTGAGAACGAAAATACAGACACATGAGGGGGGCACACCGGGGGTTTTGGGGAGTATGGAAACTCCCCTCCCTAAAGGGGAAAATGTTGGAAATTTAAAAGCAAAGTGGGAAATTTTGGAAATTTAAATTTTAATTCAATCAAACCTCTTATCTAAGAAGGATTTCGATTAAAACTAAAGGGTTTTAATTATTTGTAATATTAAATATAAATTTTAACAATTTACTCTTTAAGGGAACATTTATTCTGGCGAAAATAGTGACAAGTTTGATCCCCATTACTAACCATATCCTTACTTGATTAATCATTATTTAACCGATCCTAATGTAGCTAACATAATGTAACCTAACCTAATCTAACCTAACCTAACCTAATCTAGCCTAACCAAATCAAACCCAACCTAAACTACCGAAGAAGTGACGGTTAGGTCATTAAGTTTGAAGCGATTAAAACACTAATCAACAGACCCACTAAAACGACATAACTGAAACTAATACACTTAAATCCTATTGAAATTCGAAACAGAAATCAAAACCTAGACCTTCGAGCCAACGCGCCCTTTGATATCCGACGCCATCTTATATTATTATAAAACTGAAACTTCACACTAACTAATGACAAAACGGCGATGTATTTCGGCACTCTATTATGAAGTCCTCAGATGGCCATGCAGACGATAAAATTTAAAACGTGCGACGACACAAACGACCGCTGACAAAGTGCAAGACGGCAAACGATATGAAATGAGTTTTAAAAATGTTTTCATTGCGGTGGGTTGCATTTCAAGAATGAAAAGATTGGTAGAGTAATGTCATTTATGCGTTTTTGCCACAAAGGAAATGTTGCCTATAAAGACAGCCGTTCCCTACAATATCTGTTTTGGCGATAATTATCAATAAGGTGCAGAGGCAATCCCTAAACAAAGAAAGTCATTGCTCACGGCTCCAGTGTTTGCTCTCGGTCAGCTACATGTTGCTGTAAGCAGAGCGTGATCTTTTGCCGGTGTTAAAATATACATTTCAGAAAAAAGAGGATATCGGGAAATGAAGGTGTTCCCTAAAAAATCGTTTACATTCACCAGAAACTCCTGCGGTAGATCAAATTAACTTTAAAAGTTTGAGTAGTTAAGCCATAATTTTTTTTAATGAAGTTAGCCCTTTGATTAAACTTTAAAAGTATATAGGTAGGCTGATTATTCTTCAATCTTTTACCATATGTTTTTTGCTCGATTTCGAGCTACGTGTTATCTAGTATTATTATAAAACTGAACACTAACTAATGACAAAACGGCGATGTATTTCGGCACTCTGTGATGAAGTCCTCAGATGGCCATGCAAACGATAAAACTTAAAACGATAAACTTAAACGATAAACGATAAACGATAAACGTACGATGACACAAACGACTGCTGACAAAGTGCAAGGCGGCAAACGATGTGAAATAAGTTTAAGTACGTTATGTTGGTTATAAGTAGTTGGGTTATGATACGTTGATAATGGTTTGATAAGTTTTATTAACATAGGTTTGCTAAGAAAGGATTGATAGAGGTTAGATAAATATTTAACCAAACGTCACAATCATCATGGTACTACTTTCTTGAACCCCTTGCACGGTGAGTCAATCATGAACTCGATTATTCGATATTATCGAATGAAGGATTCGATGTTTTAGGGGGCACCGCATATCAAAGTCCACCCTTTTGAGGCTTTATCTCTGTTACTGTATGTTAGGTCATGACAATTCTTTCAGATTATTGTTCAGCTCTCAATTTCTGTTAATTTGAGTAGGTACTCACATGACATAATTTAGACAAAGTTTTCTTCGGAGTTTCCGACGCTTTTCCGTTAATATGCATCGTAGCTTGAAAGTTTTCTTACATATTCTTGTTCAGCTCACTCTTCCGGTCAATTTGAGTACCCACATGATGCATTTTGGTAAAATTGCATTTTTCCGGTTTTCCGATTTTCCGGAGTTTTCCTCCTTTTTCCGCGTAAAATAACTATCATTTCTGGAACCAGCGCAAAATTTGCTACATTTTGAAAAAAATTTCAATTTCTGATAGAGTAGTGTTAAATGCATATTTACCAATAAGGCTACACTTTAAAGATTTTAAAATTTCAATTGTAAATTTTTAACTTAATTTAAAAATTATAAAATATCATTAGGCTATTTTATCATACTAAAAAAATGACAATATTAATTTGACATCATTGTCAGGGAAATTAGATAGGCTTTTAAATACAATTATATTACAATTATAATAAGTTAGAACTACAATTGCCTTAGTTAGAACTAAAGCAATGTGACAAATAGTTGTTAGTAAATCACAATATTTTTCAACATTGTGATCCTGCCTGTCCGCATCACATAGATTATGTATTTGTACTTATGTAATTGCTTGAGTAAAAAATCGTATGAATGTACCGATTTTCTTCAAATATGGTATCAAAATTAACTGGAATGCACATCATAGGTTAAACACTTATGTAATTATAATTTTTACTTTTTCATCAAGTTGCTAGCCTACTACAAACTTGACATAGTCATATACTGGAGCCCCTCGGCATGACTCATTGCTCAGACTGCCCGTGTGCCCACGTCTGAGCTCGCACAGTCGGCCCAAGGGGAGAGCGGATTAGTTGCGGCAGGTCCCTTTGACCTTACTTTAGGGTGAAGTTACGTTAAAAAGTTAAAAATTGAAATTAAAAATCAATAATTAAACGACTATAAAAGAAACAATAAAATTTTATAAGTTGATGTAATTCTTTTAATTTGAATTCTCATGTCATATTTCTATGGTTTTTCAGATAAAATGCCAAAACGAAAATAGAAGACGTATTACTTACTTTCCTGAGAAGGAAAGCGGTTGAGGAGAAATAAAAAAGATACAGTCGCAATCAATGAAAAACTGTAAAATTGCGAGGAAGATGTAGATGAACATTTAGATT
The DNA here is from genome assembly GCA_035578135.1 of Flexamia atlantica. Taxonomy (NCBI): domain Eukaryota; kingdom Metazoa; phylum Arthropoda; class Insecta; order Hemiptera; family Cicadellidae; genus Flexamia; species Flexamia atlantica. The sequence continues at coordinate 1,654,106 of JAQJVK010000025.1, read as the reverse complement.
CACAAGAATTAAGTCATGAAGAAATAAATGCACCCCAAGAAGATGTATTAAGTGCAGATAGAACCCTGTACTTAATACAGGGTGTACTTACCCTGTGAGGGGTGTGTTGTGCCCTGAGTACTTCTAGTGGTCATGTACTTGGTGAAATAGATAGTTCTTCTGAAAGCAATGAATGTGAACAACGTGATATTTTTTTTTCTATCATAGTGTTAGTGATTCTCACAGTTGTGCTGAAAGTAGTGATGAAGTAGTTAGAAATGTTGTTGATAGTGGTAATAACAACTACCATGTAACTCCATGACAACATTGACAACAGGAACCAGTGACGGATCTAAGGGGGGCAGCAGGGGCACCTGCCCCGGGCGCCAGGCATTGGGGGGCGCCCAACGCTGGCTGGCTTCGGTTATGACAAAAGTGGAAAATTTAATTCAAAGTCAAATATTTTGTTTCGACTTAATTAAAAGTCAAACCACTCAGTATCATCGCTGCGGTAAAATCTCTTTCGCATCGCAGCCGTCAAGCCTATCTCTATTCTCATGGCAGTCACATTCTCGGTGTTTGATGGAAAGAATTCTCTCGTACGTTTTGCGGACAAACCGACGGCGCTGGCCCTTTCCATGGTAGTTTTACCTTTTGCCATCGCTGCTGTCATATCGTGGTTGCTTATACCACGGCCTCGATCATATTGTGATCAGAAAATCGCTCAGTGACTTTGTGGCCAGGAAATCTCTTGGTCTCATTTCAGTTGTTATATATGGTTGACGTGTCGCAGCCGTTAAATCTCTCAGTCAGGAAGGGAGTGTCAGGATGGGAAAGTTATGATATGGTCAGTCAGTCTCGCCTCTGAAGGAAGATAGATATTTTCCAACTCATCCTCCAGGCTCTTCCGGAGACCTCCCAACCATCCCCAGAAAAGACCTCCACCTGGGTCTCGTTGTGAAGAGCCTCACCCAGGTCGGTTCGCCCTCCAGACTATCAGACGTCTAGAAGTTTTTCGGATAAGAGTCTCTCATCCCCTCGCAGGTGAACAAGGAAGGACGATGCACAACTCACTTAAGGGCTCAGACATGACTGGGTATTGAAGCTCAGCTGGGAATCAAAATTGCCACAGAGACAAGGAGGAACCGAGGTGAATAGGAAACCGGTTAATCCAAAGAGCCAATAGGCTTACCAGAACAATGACAGCTTCTAATTACTGTAGCCATTGTCGACCTCTGTATTGGTGTTGAGCGATCTAGTTATGGTCAGCGATCACTGGTAGTTCCTATGTTTTGAAATTCTGTTGAGGGGTGGACCCTTATTATTTATTTAGGTCGCATGCCAAGGCTTAGGATTTTCTTTTGCGGGACCCCAGGTCAAAATATAGTTTGCTACAGAAGTATGTTCTGTACTGATTTAATGTATTAAATTTAATTTTGAATTATTTTAAAACTGAATAAACTTAAAACCAGGTTAAAGAAAAATCAAACAAATAATTATATGTATAAAATATTATATTATGTTACAATACTGTTACTTTTCAACACTGACCTGTTGGCACTCCTGTGCATTCTTGTGATTTGGAGGTATTATTAATTAGAAGCTAGGAAAAAGTTCACTCTTACACTATTCCCCAAAATTAGCACTGCTCGTTGAAAAAGTAAGTTAAAATAATATTATTTGTATAACTGAAAGAATCAAATATTGTATGTATAGTTTATTCTGAATGTCTAAAATGTAAATTTGCTTAGTGTGTTATAATTTTGATAATTTCAACATAACAAACATGAATTTTGTACTTTGAGTAATTTTATGTAAAGACTTTTCATGTATAATTTTGCAAGGATTTTGCACATGTTTCAGAGTAACTATTTTCTACCAGAATTGTATATTATTAGGTCAGATTTATTAAATTTTGTTATTCTGAATGAAAGTAAAAGACATAGGGATTATACTATTTTAGTTACCTTTTATTATTAAATTTTGGTAATTTTCAGACGAGCCCCCGGTGCACGGCGATAGTGGGGATAGAGTGAGTTTTGCACTATTACTGATATAGTAATAAAAATTAAGGAATTTAAATTCATGTAAATGTACGGACAGTTTATACCAATAAATAAAATACAAGTACTCCACGAAGTCAAGAATAATTTATTGAACTTGTCCAATTTATTATTACCAGTTATTAAAGATGTATGTTGTATTAACCTCACATCCAAAGGCTGACTCTAATTAATTGCAGTCTTGTCTACCGAAATTTCATATAAAGGTACTAGTCCCTAATTAGGATATAAGGGGTGTAGTACAGTTCCTTGTCCCTTTACGTTGCTTTAAAAAAATCTGTTATAAGAAAAAAATTGAACCTATTTTGCTATTTATTTTTGGCCTTTTTCAATCCCGTTACTGGTCTCAACACTGCAGATGTATTGAAGTATTGCCAAACAAAGCCACTGCAATCCCCAACTAAATAGAAAATCCCAGGTGTATATTCCTAACTATTTTCAGTACCTATTGACCGCTGAGCAGATGTAACAGCGAGATTAACTGGTAACTCTGGCACAGAAATATGTTCCTTGTCCTTACCTCGGGGCTTGGCCTAACCTTGAGCACTTATTGACCCATTAACCATATAATACGGCACTTTAAAGTAAAGTGCCGTATTATATGGTTAATGGGTCAGTAAAAAAAACACACTGAAGGATGTTTTTATCAAAACAAAAACACACTTTTACAAATTTAAAAAAAAAATACCCCCGTTGCAGCAGACCTGCAAACTCAGCGAATTTCCAGTGCAAAACAACATATTTCAATCCAACATAGCGAGATTTGACATGTTTTGGTAAGCTCCATTGGAATAACATGGGCAATGAGTATGCAGGTTTGCTGCTACAGGTATATTGAAACTGGGTGGTTTTAATTCATTATTTAGTAGATCTGAACTAGAAGAAGCTACTAACCAAATTTTATCAAGATATGTTGAGAAATAATCGAGATATAGAATTTTACTTATTACCCATAAGGTTAACACTGGGACAACGTACTGTGTTTACCACTTTCAATATCTCGGTAACCAATGGACATAGAGCAGTGATACAAATTACTAAATTGTTTGTTTTTTGAGCTGAATTCACTGGTGCAAACAAAAATCGGATTATTTCTATTTTTCTTTGTAAAAAACTCAAAAACCCAATTTTTTGGGGGTTTATCCCCCCTAACCCCCCTTCTGATGATCCGATCGGGCTGGTTTTCGAACTCATTCGAATGATAACTACTTTACACGTCTGTGCCAAATTTCATTCCAATCGGAGCATTTTTGCGAGCGTTATCGTGCTTACAGACACATACATATATATATATATATATATATATATATATATATATATATATATATACGTATATATATATATCTAGAAATTTGAACGAATAGTGTTTTTTCCTTCTAGGGGCACCAAAACGAAAAGTTATAGTGGTCCCGGGCTTAGGTCTTACCATGAGACCTACGGTAATAGCCTCTTCCCTATAGGGGAAATTCGCTAAAAACAAAAAATTATTGCTTTTAAAGCATAAATAATATTGTCAAATAATATTGCGTATTTTACTTTACATAGATTGGGCTCAAGTATTCGTTTTAAGAGGCAACATTGCTGGTCGGGAATATTGTTATGATATAGTCAAGAAAGGTCAGAAGAAAAAGGCGGGAGTCCCATATGTGAAATCTGATAGACACCATGCATTGGTTTTACAGCGGCTGGAAAATTTCCCGTATGGCAATAACAGCTCTTGGTAGCATGTATCGTGGTCTACGAACACCGGTTTTATTGGCGGCCACAACGTAAAATCATATTGTAATGTACGAGATAATTGCTTATGCTTATCCATCAAATCAAAGGCACATTAAAAATATTAAATACTAGCAGATATATCCGCAGATTCACCCGCTGAAAGGACAGCGAATTTTAATCAGATCAATTAACAAATGGTCCGTTTTTTTGGACCATGGGCGACGGGGCGTGCAGTTACACACTTAAGGTGCAGCTGGTAATTCCAACCGAGATTGGAATGAGAATGTATAACGTTCCCTCTAAAAATAATTTTCTCACGATTAGTGAATGGTATGAGATAGCTTCCTCCCATTTGCCAATACAGAGAATGAGGGGTAATCTGGGATACAAAACTGAAAAATTAAGGGCAGTTTTTCAGCTTAATATCAAACTGAATTTAACACGTTTTCCTCCTTCCTCATTACGTCTTCTTTTCCTCATTATATACTGAACTTATTTTTACCTCAAGTTGTTTTATATTAAGTAATACATCTATGATCATTTTACCACAATAGTTTTCAAATTAACTGATTTTTAGTATACCTGTTCGTGACTTTGATAGCATTCAAATTAAAAAAGAACTAATAATAAATATTAACGTAACATTTTTTATAGTACTTCTTAGACATCACTTTTATAATAGTAAACCAATATATAGGACCATTAAGTTTTTTTCGTGTGCTCTATAGCAAACTCTAGCATCACACTGACTTGCGTTATTGCTTTTAGCAAATTTCCCCTATAGGGAATTAGCGAATTTCCCCTATACGGAAGAAGCTATTACCGTAGGTCTCATGGTAAGACATAAGCCCGAGACCGTGATAACTTTTCGTTTTGGGGCCACCAGAAGCAAAAATTACCATTCGTTCGAATTTTTATATATCTATCTATCTATCTATCTATCTATCTATCTATCTATCTATCTATATATATATATATATATATATATATATATATATATATATATATATATGTGTGTGTGTGTGTGTGTGTGTGTGTGTGTGTGTGTGTCTGTAAGCACGATAGGGGTCGTAAATATGGTCCGATCTTAATGAAATTTGGTACAGACATGTAAAGTGGTAATCAATTGGACTAATTCGTAAACCAGCCCGATCGGACCATCGGAAGGGGGGGTAAAGGGGGATAAACCCCCCAAAAATGGGGTTTTTGAGTTTTTTACATAGAAAAATTAAATTAATCAAATTTTTGTTGGCACCATTGAATTCAACTCAAAAAACAAACAATTTAGTATCTTGAATCATTGCTCTATCTCCATTGGTTACCGAGATATTGAAAGTGGTAAACACAGTACGTTGTCCCTATGTTAACCTTATGGGGAATAAGTAAAATTCTATATCTTGCTTATTTCTCAACAAATCTTAATAAAACTTGGTTTGTGGCTTCATCTAGATGAGGTCTAATGTAGTCTAAAACCCCCGAAATTTCCATTTTTGTGGCAGCAAACCTGCATAATCATTCCCCATGTTATCCTTATGGGAAATTAAAAAAAATTCTATATCTTCCTTATTTTTTAACATTTCTTGATAAAACTTGGTATATGGCTTCTTCTAGTCAAGATCTATTAAATAATGAATTAAAACCAACCAGTTTTAACATACCTGTTGCAGCAAACCTGCATACTCATTCCCCATGTTATTCTTATGGAGATTACAAAAACATGTCAAATTTCGCTATGTTGCATTGAATTACGTTCTTTTGCATTTGAAATTCGCTGAGTATGCAGGTCTGCTGCAACGGGTGTATTACTCCCTTTGTCAGTATCGTAGTTGTTATTCAATATATTCTAGGGCTTCACACACTGAACCGATATAAATGGACCGATGTCTCGTCATCTTGAAAGGGGATAATGGTTTGATTAAATATGTCGTAATAGTGTGCAATATGGTTGTAAAGTTTAACCACAGATTGTAGTATCTGTAGTTATTTTTATCAGTAATTATTTATTTTTTTTTTTTTTTTGTTCACAAGACTCTCCAGGTAGAAGAAATCTACATGGGCAAAGCCAGGTGACCAACTTAGTTGCTGCATTAGCTAATTACTAAAAAAAATAAAAATTAGTTTCAATTTCCTTATAAAGTGTTTTTAAAATTGATTCAAAATTACTTGGTGATGTATTAGCAGTCTTCTTAAAATGAATTAAAAGTTTTCTATTAATGATTTAAGTGTACTAAAGTGATTATTTAAAATCATCAAACTTGACACAAAATTAATTAATAAACTACTTTTAAATCATTTAAAAAGTATTTTAAAATCATTTATACAGCACTTTAAATAATGTACTTTAAATCACTTATTAAAGATTTTAAATTATTTAAAGTGTTGTTTAAATGATTTTAAAGTACATTCATAGGATTTAAAAGTAGTTTATGAATTAAAATTGTGCCAAGTTTGATGATTTTAAATCATTGTTCAATGATTTAAAATAATTATAAACTACTTTTAAAATACTTTTAAACTGATTTTGTTGCTACTTGGGATGTTATTTTTTTCCAATAAGTTACCAAGCTGCTCCGAAACAACTTTTTTTATCAATTTTGAAACAACTGGTAGAAGAGAGACTGGAGGATACTTTCCTGGATCGGTCCTATCTGATTCTTTGTAAATTAGTTCACTTTTGCAATTTTGTAGTTTTGGGAAAAACCATAATTGTTCTTGTTGTAAATTATATGAATATCATTTATAAACAAATCATCGGAGTTACTATAATATTTACATGTCTATAATATTTACATGTTTGTTTTTATTTCTGCACTTATTGGCAAAATGGTTTAATATGCCGCAATTACCACACTTTTTACCAAAAATCGGGACATTTACCATAACCATGTTCATAGCCACAGTGGTGACGCTTCTGTTAACAGTTGTGGCGGCCTTTATGTTTGGAGCTGGAGCGCTGTGTCCTCCACCTCTGGTCAGCTGGGGTGAAGTTCTTTTCTCTGCTGCGATGGCGAGAGCGTGACGTCATGGCCAGGCTCCCGCTGTTCCCTAGCTTGCTATCTTTGCTTGCTAGCGCATGCACTTCAGAACTATTTAAATTTTAAATTGTTTAAATTGTTGAATTTAAATTGTTTCGAAGCAATATCTGCAGCCCTACATATTTCTAAGGTTTTATTAACATCTAAATCTTTAATCCGTAAGAGCCTGTCCTTTAAAGATCAATTTTTTATTCCTAAAATTAGCTTGTCCTTAATCAAACTGTCTGTGAGTTTTTCAAATTCACAAGTGCTGGCCAAGTCCCTAAGGTCTGTCACAAAACTATCGATATTTTCATTTCCTTTTTGCTCACGTAAGAAGAAAATGTGACGCTCATATGTGACATTTTTAGTAGGCACAAAATACTCATTAAACCCTATAATGACAACATCAATACTATTTTTATCTTGACCTGATGAAAACTGAAAGTTGTAAATGTTCAATGCACGATCACCAATGGTTGAGAGCAACAAAGTTAAGTTATTTGGCAGTCACTTGACTCTTTACACTTTTACTTGCTTGACTTGCTACTTTATAGATTTTAAACTTCTGTTTGAAAATGACAAGTTTTCTGACATTACCTGACCAATTTAACTCTGATGGCGCTCTTATGGCAGCAGACACCGAACTTTGAACTAATACGGAGGTAGGCTTGTCCTCACCTGAACCCGTCTTCCTAGTTTCTGTCTCTGGATCTTTATTTCTCGTAATTTTCTTGAAAAATGATGGATGCTTTTAATTTCACTCGTCAAACATATATTCACTGTAAACATTTCACTCCTACCGACTGCGCCATATGAAATTCGCTTTTGAAGTTTCTTTATTGGAATTTAAATTATGTTCTTACATTAAACGAGCCAGCACGTAGGCCTCTCTAAGCTAGTACCAAACTTACAAAATATAATAATAAGAAATAACTCAAGTATACTATATGACATAACGTATATTACGTTACTAGACCGGGAAGTGCCGTTTTACCGTGCGAGCATGATAATTCCCGCGCGAGCCGATAGGCGAGTGCGGGATTTTATGGGAGTAACCTAGCCTATAAACAATTTTTTAAACCTAGCCTATAAACAAACAAACATTTACTACCACCACCAATGCTGTTCCTACATTCCTCTGAAGTAACTAATAAATATGCATTAAACGGCAGTTTAATGCAATCAGCTTTGTTGACTTCCGTTATTACCGTTTCCTAGTGCTCGGTAAATTTACTTTGGAATGTCTGGCAAAGAGTAACTTTCCAGCCAAGAAAAGTTACACAGAAAACAGATGTTTTCTGTGTCGTATGATGTAAGATAACATAGCAGTTTAACTACAGTATAAAATGTTTGAGGATATTTTTTTACTTAAAATAAGAATAGAGTTTTCAGAGTGAGTGTTTTTTTTTTTAATAAACATAAATCATTATATTGAGCTTGTAATTTGTATAATATTTGTTTCCGATTTGTTTGTAAAATAATAAAAACTCTATTTTATGGAGTGTTGTGTTTTACCTAACAATGTACTTAATTGAATTAAAAGTACATTAAAAGTAAATTGGCTTACGTTAAAAAATACATTTCGAAACTTATTTTCAAAGAATTTTAATAAAAAAATCGTTAAGTGTCACAGGTTATTCAAAAGCAAGTGTTTGTTAGCAAATGCTCAATATTACCTATTATTTCTTTAATCATAATTTCATTAAAATAGTCTACTTACAATTTTTATGCTTTTGCTAGGATTTATAATAATTCGATAGTCATTTTTTGATTTTTAGATAGTAAAACCGTAAACAAATTAAAATTTATAATATTTTATTCTACAGTGAGGAGTTTCTCATGTTGTGGAGAATTGATTATGACATAATGTTAATTATTTATGTTGGTCAGAACTAAACTTATCAAACAGAAAAATCCAGAAAAATCGATACGCATAGCCGATGTAAGCTATTAGTACAGGTAAAATTCTACTAAGAGACAAGTAGATAACATAAAAATTGGTCCGTTCATGAAACTTGCAGGAAACGTAGTACTTACGTTTTGAAACATGAAGAGTCCTTAGTGATTGGGAGGGCGGAAGTACCTTTTTTTGGGGGGGGGGGGTTAAATTTTAGGGGGTAGTGACTATAAGAAAATTTTTATTTATGAGATCCAAGCAAGTGGGGTGTCGTTATCTATGTTTATTAGGATGCAGAGTTAAAAAAATTATAAAATCAATACAACCAACAGTTAATGAGAAAAAGACAAATTTATTCATCAAAAATGAAATAGGAACAAATTAAATTAATAGAACATGGGCCACCCATATAATACCCTCCCCTCGTTGGAATTTTCAATACATTTTTTTGTTGCTACTGACATGTAATTGAAGGTAATTCTTGTGTTTTACTTAAAAATCGCAGCATAACCCAGACAAACCAAAAAAAACTACCGATGAAAAAAATTAAAATTGGGTCATTTAAAAAAAGTTACTTCACTGCATTTTTTCCATGCATTCTCTTGAAATATTTACTCGGGAGCAATGTCTATCATTTTTGGGTGGTTAATCCTTTATTTTGACAGGAAAATAATTTTCGTCCGCCATCTTGGATCCGCCATATTAGGTATCAACTTTATTTTTTTAATTTAAAGGTAGTATTCTGACACATCATTATAAACAAGATTTTTACGCTGATAACAATGCTGAAATCCGTTTTTCAAAATATGCATTAGTTAAAAAGGTATGCCTAAATGAAACTCATCCATGTCTCATACATGTCTTATGGACACTTCATATTTTCAATATTATTATCGATTATTTTTCTTATATCTCTTATTATAATTAAGATATGTAGTTCGTTTCAGACTCAAAATCCTCAGTGAAATACCGGCTTTAATTTGAGATATTAATCATCAACAACGTTTAAGTGAGAGATGAGCTGTAAGGCTCAATGTAACTTAAAAATCAATTTTTCAGAAATTTGTTTTAATCAAGTAGTTATATCTCTGGTTCTAAATAAGGTAATAAGTTCAGTTTGGTCTTAAATCCCTCAGTAGACCATCAGCTTTCAAACAAGCTAACCCTCCTGATTATCAGTATTTAGCTATACCTAGTTTCTTTAAATTTACCTTTAATTACATTTTTATAGCAGCCTACTTACTGAAACATCTAGTTTTACTTTTATTTTTAGTTTTATTTTAATATAAGTGTCCTATATTTAGTTAAAATACTTATAGCTGTGGAGTTTTCATTATTTTATAAACAATTAATAAAAAAATTATACAAATAACGAGCTGAATACATAATGACTTTACTTTAACCAAGAAGTCTTGGGTCTTGAAATTAGGACTTGGAGGAAAAAACGAGCCTTAAGTCATGCTACTGAACAACATTTATTTGTTTCTGTTTGTTTTTTTTTTGTTACATTCAAAAGTTTATTGGAATAAAAAAATATAAAAAATACTAAAAAAACGCAGTTACTCCCACGTTGACGACGTCCGCCACACGAGCCCTGCAATTGAAAGTAAAGTAAATAAAAACATAGCTATACATGCACATTAGTCATATCTTGTTACAGTAAAGTCGTGTCGTTCATCGCACCTCCAGGCTTTACAACGACATTCAAACAGCATAGCGTTTCCCATCCCTGATTTGTTATGGTTTTAGTTTTCATTATAGATTAATTAATCGACTGAATAATTTCATTCCAATTGGTGTTTCGTAGATTTTTTTGTTAGATAGGGATTATTTCCCACTGTATTACCGGTAAACTAAAGTTATGTTGGGGGCAGGTCGAACTACAAAGACAAATGTTAATTTTAGGTTAGATGGTATTATGTACGATTTATAAATACGTTTACATGGGTTAGCGAAATTCCCAAATAATAGACGAATCGGGCAATATAGAGCAAAGTTAAAGTTTTAACCGGTAGCTGTAACGTAATGAATTAAAATATGCAGGGTATATAGGATAATTAAGGGCCATTTACACATGAATTACCTTAGGTTAGCAATATTCCAAATTACAGAAGAAACTGAGATTAAATACCATTATTACATTGTTAGCTGAGTTTCACAATTTTATAATTTGAAATATTAAGGATAGGAGGAAATAATATTTTCCATTTGAAAAAATGCTAGCTTGGAATTACCACATATCTAAATGTCTGGGCATATCGGTTTATAAAGGCAAAATTTCTATATGAGTCCATTTCATAACCATATCGTTGAAACCTGTTGCTCGAAATCGAGCAATTGTTATGTATTGATTTCAAAATAAAAATAATTATGGTTCAGTATTCTAGAACTATTTTATTAATTATATGGTTGAACTTCCTGTTATACTGAAATTTTTACAAACGCTTTTTAAAACTACATTTTTTGTGAATACTCAGTCACCTTTAAGGAGATGTCCATGTTTCGCGGCCCTAAGTAGCGTATGACCCGTCTTAATCTCAAACCGAACTAAAATGGTTCAATAAATCTACTTATAATCAATGTTAAGTCTGGTTCTTTTTTCTTTTATTAATGTGTATATTTATAGAATTTATACATAAGAATTTATTTCTCCTTTTAGTATTTTTCTTTGGAATATAGACATATGTAAATATTAATATCTTCACACATGTGATCTATAAGTATAAAAGAGGATGTTGGTGTATGTATATATATATATTTAGTTGGCACGGATAAACTCAGAAACCGCTGGACTGATGGCCACGAAACTTGGTACATACATGTAGAATTTCATGGAGTAGGTTTATACACCTTCAATTTCGTGATAACTTTCAGGGCTTAGCCCTGGGACCGTCTTAAAGGTACCCATGTCAGGGATTTTGAAAGAATTTGAGTTAGATTTGTTTACTAACAAAACATATGAAAGTAAAATTTAAAACAGGTGATGTAAATTAATGGTATTTCTTTCTGCTATTTAACTGTATTTGTTAAAATGAAGATTTGTTACTTGGTGCCAGGTGGTCAATGAATTAGACTTTTGCATTTTTTCAAAGTGCAATACACTATATCAAATGCTGATAATATTTTGTATAACATGAAATAAATAACTGATTACTGAAGGACTCCAGTGATCACTGATCACTTATACTTGAAGGACTTTTTTTATGACAACTAACTGCTATTTAAAGAGGAAGAGTGTGCTACTGTAAAGAATTAATTTTACCTACATCACTTTAAAAAAATTGCCGGGACGGCTCATTCAAACTTTTTGCTCTATATAGAGTCTAAAAACGTAAGACAGCACTTTTTAATAATTGCTGGAGTGGCATTGTAATTTTTTGTTCAAGGTAGACCCTAAAACCTTAAGAAAATGATCTTTTACAGTGAATAAAACTTCAAGCTATCTTCTTTGGTTCCTCTAACACGTATGTCTTCATAAAGGAAATAAATAGGATTTCTAATACGCAGGTCTGCTGCGACGGGGGTGCATAATAAAGTTTTAATTAAGGGTAACATATGCGAGCAGATTCAAAGTGCCGTCGAAAAAGCCAAGGGTGCAGCTCCTTATATTGTGCCCCATGATCATCATCAGGGCAAGCTCAGGTACCGTGGAAACGACCATAAATGCTTCTCGGCGTTCGTCTCTGTAAAGTGGTCTCTTGAGTGTGTGAGCGCAATCCTCTTCACCTGATAGCACGATCGATTGGACAGCCGACACAAGCAAAACACACTTGCAAGAGGAAGAACTGCCGATATTGGGCATGAGCCTACCCAGGGCAGCAACACCATTTGGGGCTTTGTCGGTGGGGCGTTGGATATGGTCACATTTTTTATGTACAGGCACTTTATGCAGGAATATAATACCCCCGTCGTAGCAGACCTGCGTACTAAGAGTGAATTTCTAAAAACTTTTGCTTTATGGAAGTACATTTGATATGTTCAAAGAAGTAGATACATTAGATTTTACAATAAGAAAAATAAATGGGAAAGCAAAACTATGTAATTCATGGGTGATAGTGTATGTATAATTTTAATCGTGAGCGAAGCCACGGGTTCTTCTAGTTCCAAATAAATGTTTTTAAAACTGAATTCTGACCTTAATTAATTATGTATTAGGATAATAGTTTATTTATTTACATCTTCCATCAACTGAAATGCCTAATGGTTTCAATTCCATAAACAACATATGGCTTTGCTGAAAAACTTTGTTTGCCCCAGTCAGCTGCTTTATTTGAAATTTCTATTCCCATGTTAAGTCTTATGGACTAATACGAAACTTTAAGGGCGTCTAGGGCTCTTCCCTTTAGTCAAACCTTTTTAAATTTTATTTCCTGAAAAACTTCACGCCAAGCTCTTTCCAATGACACCAAAAACATGAAAATCGGTTCAGTAGTTTAGGAGGAGTCTTTGTAACAAAAAACTGCTCGTGTATTAAATAAGTAAAATATATATATATAGAATAGATGCCTATACTTATATAGTTTAGATATACTATAATCTAAACTATAATATACTATATTTAATCTAACTGAACACACAATCGTGGGGATTTATTCAGTCTAGTATTGTCTGTAATGAATTTAATTTTGAGCGGAAATGTTTGACATAATGTTGTTGTATTTTTATTTTATTGGTGGGAGAACCAAGAGAAACGCGAGAGGGATGACTGGGCTGCACTATAACTATTTATCATTGCATACTAAAGGGTTTGAAACCGTCATATGGAGATACAAATAGCAGGTTGTCTTGAAAAAGCAAAGTAGTTTTATCTTTAAAAAACCACTTTCCCTAATAGATTTATTATGTTATCTCTGTTTTTTCTCAGTTGAAATTGTCTGACTAGCTCTTCATCCGAGCTACTAAGTACGGATGGTTCTGGTTGATTTGCGTTGATTCAATGCTGTTATTTTCTGTTATGATCTGTAGAGTAACAAGTAATGCTACAGTACTTAAAATTAATGCATAAGTAAATTAATAAACTCTTTATTAAAAAAAAAAAACCTTTCAAATCACATGATTCTTTCTTCAAACTATTGCGACTGAAAGTATTTTTTTTTAAGTTAATCGTACGAGTTCACTGATGACAATGTAAGTCGAAAAGTTTTTCCAACTCCAGGCCACGGCTTCAAAAGAGTGTCTCCTCTTCAAAGCTGCAGTGAAGGCGCTAATAGGCAAAACGCGTGCTGCATCAAAATTGCATCAAGAAATTGAAGGCACTCTCAACAAATCGTTATTCATTTACTCTCTAAACAAGTGTAAATCTTCATGCATTCGGTACTCTTGGGTGTAACTACTTACTTTTACTATTGTTTTGCATAGCCATTGCAACGATTTGAAAATCTACTACATTTAATACATTGCGATTTATTGTTATTGATAATTAATTGATAACACTAATTATCGATAGTTATAATTTTGTTAAAGCCATGAACTGAAATCAAACAAATTTTATTTATTTTTAGTGGCGAGCACACATTAGAGTCGAGAAAGCAAGCGGTTATCCCAAATGTATTAAAAGTGCGGCCAAGTCCACCATATTGGACCCAGCGTGAAGGCTTAGCTTGAGCGTGGGTATATGCAAGCTTCTTTTCTTTTTTTTCTTTTAAAAAGAGGGTGGCAGCCTCTTTTTACCTTGCATTTGCCCCCCCACATAGGCCTCAGGCCTGTGCGTGGGAGTTATCAAGCAAACCCAAGGAGTGAGCCGGTACAGTACAAGGATGAACAGTACTGCTAAAAGTGCTCCGTCCGTGGTAAATACCCAGGACAAATACAGGAACACACACACACACACACACACACACACACACACACACACACACACACACACAACTGCTACATAATCTCACAACACGGGTTTTAAATGTCTGGATTTTTTTATATGTATGTATATATAGATACATATTTTATGTTTATGAAAACTAATGATTGCTGTTTTTGGCGTATAGGGACCTTAGGGCGAAAGGTTGACACGGTCTCTGACTCAAGCCTTACTATGAGACCTGTGATAATACTGTAGCTTCCTCCCTAAATTAATTCCTAAAAAGAAAATACTTACCAGTGGCGACCATCACAGAAGCCACGACGGTCAGAAATAGAAATTGGGCAATACGTGGGAAATATTTTGCTGAAACAATGCAAACAGAAACGTTTTAGACCATTAGACCATTAGGACAATTTTACAGAAGCAAGAAAAACGTTGAGGCCTATTAATCTTAGAGGCAAAAAAACTTTATAAAATAACTTTATAAAAACTATATAAATACTGTATGTAAACCTGATAACAATTCAAGCTATATGACACCTCAATCGTAAAACTGGTATACAATAAAGACGTCAGTGAGCTTACATACAAATTTACACAGGAAACTAAGACAACAAATCATTTGTTTAGGCTCATCCATGCTTTCATAGAAGCCAATCTTTACGGTTGATAGTCCAGGCAACGAATGGTCAAAAACAGGTATAGGGGGAATTGCATGGAACACAATTTTCGACTTTGCAACTTTGTTTGGACTAGTTAGGAGGTGAACATATTCCCGTCCATAGCCCTTGAGCGGGGGGAGGAAGGGGGGTCTAAAGGTACAAATGTTTGGGTTTTCCTAAATATCAAATATCAACTATCAACTTTTAGTATTCCCTATTAAATTTAAAAATTAAATAAAGTAAAAATTCCTGTAAGAAAAGTACATACTATGTCTACTTTAATCCAACCATTTACAGGGAAAGCACTAATTTTGTTAGTGTTTAAAAAAATATCCCTTCTATAAGAAATACATGTAAATTTGTGGGTAGTATAGATGCCCAATTGGGCAACGCTTTTTTTACCTATAGGAAAATGAGCAGCATTCAGGAAATATTGACAACATTTTCATTAATAAGACTCCTCAATCATAAAAATTGGTCTGAAATTAAGGTGTTGGCGAGCTCTAAAAATCGTTATTTTTCAAGGAATTATTACAATTTGTAAGAACCAATTGAAAACGTTATTTTTCAAGGAATTATTACAATTTGTTATAATTCCTTGAAAAATAAAGTTTTTGGTGAGCTCGTCAACGCCTTAATTTTAGACCAATTATTATGATTGAGGTGTCAAATCACTGGAAATTTTGTCAATATTTCCTGAATGCTGTTCATTTTTCTTTAGGTGAAAAGAACGCTGCCTAATTGGGCATCTATACTACCCAAAAATTTACATGTATTTCTTGTAGAAGGGATATTATTTTTAATATTAACAAAATTAGTGCTTTCCTTGTAAATGGTTAATTAGTGCTTTCCTTGTAAATGGTTGGACTAAAGTAGACATATTATATACTTTTCTTACAGGGAATTTAATTTTCTTTAATTTTTAAATTTAATAAGGAATACTAAAAGTTGATAGTTTTCAGGTTATTTAGGAAAAACCAAAAAGTTGTATCTTTAGACCCCCCTACCTCCCCCCGCTCAAGGGCTACGGACGGGGACTTTTGATATGTTCACCTCCTAACTCGTCCAAACGAAGCTGCAAAGTCAAAAATTGTGTTCCAAAAATTCCCTCTATACCTTTTTGTTGCCTGGACTATGAGTCGTTAAAATTACTGGCATTTTTATAATGATTTTATGAATAAAGATTATATTATTAATAACACATATATATTTATATATAGATTTTTGTTCAGCACCAACCTACAATCTTTGTAAGTATTTGAACAACAAAATTAAAAAAATAGTTTAATGTAGACAAACTATTGTTTAGTACAAAATACAACAGACATAATTAACCAAACTAAAAACAAGGACATCCAAGACAATCATATCTTCATTTCATTTGATATAAAGGCATGTATTCAAATATTCCTCCTGATGAAACTTTAGAAAATAACTTTCAGAAAAACACAACACTGTATAAGCAAAATATTAAAGATATATAGTAAAACTTACAAAACTTTGTACTGATCAAAATTATTTCAAATTTAATGCCACATTCTATAAACAATAATACGAACAAGCCATGGGTTCTCCTTTATCAGGATTATTATCCGATATCTACATACAAAATTTAGAAATCAATCAAGTCATTAATGTATCCAATCCTTACATAAACAACATTAAATACTGGTATGGATATGTTGATGACATCTTATGCCTTTTCAAAGGAATGAAAGAAGAATGTGATGATTTATTAAAATACCTCAACAGTAGATGTGGTTGGATAGGTATAGATCAGCTGACATAGGCAAAATGGTAAAATAGTGTCGTAATTGTGACGTATGGGTGACGTGTTTTATGACGTATTAGGGTAAAATGATAAAATAGTGTCTTACTTGAGGCGTATGGGTGACGTATTTTTGACGTATTGGTGAGGTATTTGATGACGGATGTGTGACGTAGTGATGACGTCACAGAGGCGATGTCGGGGTGGACGGCGCCGCCGGGAGGCCGGTGCGACGACGGGGGACAGTCGGAGTTGCAGTGCGGTGCCGGGCGGTTACCGTATCGTCGGTGTCAAAATTACCGCTCGGAGAACTGAGACTTGGAAAATAAATCGAGGTTTTATCGTAAAGTATGAGATATAGTCGAAATATAAAGGAAAGGGATTTTCCGTTCAAGTAGTTTTACCGTACTGTCGAACTGAGTGTTACGGTGAGTTTTGACGCTAAGCGTATCGTAGTTGTCGGAGCAAATTTTACATAATGTCGTCAAAACACAAGTGTTGCTTTCCGATGACGCAGAAATGAAATAGTTTTTGGCGTATCGTCGGCGTCGAAATTACCGGTCGGAAAACTTGGTCTTGTAAAATAAACGGAATAGTTTTACCGTACTGTTGTAAAATCTGGGTCAAGGACATCAAGGGCTGTTTTTTTTTTCTAGTTACTTTTTCAAAACTACAATTCCGAATACGTTTGTAATTTACGAATTTTGGAAAACAATGATAAACCTAGTGAGTTGTAAGTTGAATAATTGTGATGTTTAGACTTGGGATTCACCCGCTCGGTGTTGTTCGGTATTTTGCGAGTGAACGCGATACGAAGTCCCGTCATCGTCGGTGCCTGTTGATTTTTCCGGTCGAACGTTTTCGGTTGTCGACACTTCAGTCGTAGGTGACGCTGTGGGATCCGGAGACCATTCGGGGGCGTGTTGGGAACAAGACGACGACGAAGAATCTACCCATCCGCAGAGATTGCTGTCGAACTCAACGGTGACCTTCAGTTGTATCGGTGGATGGTCCGCTATCAAATGTAGAAGTGTCTCATGTAGAATTCCTACATCGACCTCGTCACAAATGACCAGTTGGAACTGCATGGTGCTCGGCGGAGCGGGTCTCGGGGATCGCTGATGTCGGCCGGTCCGCTGCTGAGGGAGGAATGGCGTCTGGCGACGTACACGTCGCGTATTTGAGCGCGAGGGGGAGAGAAGGGGGGGGGTGGGAGGGGGACACTGCTTCAAGGTCACCATAGAGGGCTTCTTTGAACTGTACCATTTATCATCGTAAAAATCATAACGGTACATGAAAAAAATTAATACTATGATATGTAATCATGAGTGATAAATTATTAAACTAAGTTAATTATTTTCATGAAGTTGTTCGAGTCTTAGTACAATGCAGCTTGTACGAAATATGAAGAAAAGTGATTTTACGATGAAGTAGTTTGACGGTACTGCCTAACAATAGTTTTATAGTGAGCGTAGCGTTTACGGCGCAAATTAAATATATATTTACTGCTGCAACAATAGGTTACTTTATTACCGTAAGACCTAAGCCCCGGACCATCATAACTTTTCGTTTTGGGAACTCAGACACCAAAAAACACCATTCTTTCAAATTGCTCTGTGTGTGTGTGTGTGTGGTTGTGTGTGTGTGTGTGTGTGTGTGTGTGTGTGTGTGTGTGTGTGTGTGTGTGTGTGTGTGTGTGTGTGTGTGTGTGTGTGTGTGTGTCTGGCAGCACGATAGCGCTCGCAGAAATGGTCCGATCGGAATGAAATTTGGCACAGTCGTGTTAAGTAGTGATTATTCGGATGAGTTCGAAAACCAGGCCGATCAGACACGGATATAGTCAAGGACTTAGCCATTCGTGGGCGTCAGTTTAACACATTTCGTATTGAAGTCAAGGGTAAACAACGTTGATAGTAAATATGAAATCCAGGCACTAATTATTGTTGTATTTTTAACTATAACTAAGGGTCTCGTAGTAACAAAGTGAAAAAAACAGCCCTAAACAGATTTATCGAGTTATAAATACAGTGTAAAATTAAATAGGGGGTTTTTGCCATTCACGGTAAAACGATACGATATTTGTTAAACGGTATTTTTA